>QJSC01011878.1:536225-581621 GCA_003697955.1 Calidris pygmaea
CCGAACGCCAGAGCTGAACGCGAGGAGATTTTCAATGGGAACAGAGCAGGCAGCCGAAAGCAAGTCTGAGACAGTAATTAATTAATTAGGGTAACAATAAAGAGCAAGGTGGGAAGTCCCGGAGGCTGATGGGCACTTAAGCTGCAGAAAGAAAGGGATGCTCTGTGTCCCAGTGTCATGTTTTCTTGAGGAGACACACACCTCCAGTAAAGAGATGGATTTGGAATTAGCCCCATTTTAGAGGTGGGGAAATGGAGGCACAGGGAAGGAGGAGAGCTGCCCGTGGTTAGGCAGCCTTAGCTGGAGATGGATCTTCCCGAGACCTCCTTTCTAATCCTCTGCCTTAGCTGCGATAATTGATTGGGATTTTCAAGGCTCTGGGGGCTGTCGGTGAGGCACGATCCTTCTGGCAACCGTGGGTGTTTCTGTCTTGCATCTTCTGAAGAAAAACTTCTCCGTTGACCGTCTGGGGCAGGGGTGGGTTCCTGGCGGGTGTGCTCCTGCACAGGGTCCTTCATTGTGCCGGGGACTCTGCTGTCAAATCATTCTGTATTTTAAACCTGAAATAAACATTCAGAATAATTGAACGTGAAAGAAATGCTTAATTCCCTTCACCACCGGACTTGGGCTGTGCTGGGACTGGAGATGTTGGGAGGGCAGGTGTTGCCCTGTGGAATTTCATTGGAATGTGGTCCATGCCCCCCAAAGAGACCGGAGACTCCTTGTCCATGCCCGTTCCTGCTCGGAGGAGGCGGCAGTCCCTGCTTAGCCCTGTCTTACCCCTTTTTTATCATCACCATCCACCAACAGGGTGATTTATTACTTTTTTCCAGAGCATTCCTGGATGAGAAGAACTGCATCCACATCCAGAGCAGCGCATGGAGATAACGAGAAGTGTTCACTGCTCTCCATTTAGCAGGAGACTTGATCTGGGTTGGGGTTCTTTTTCTGGTTTTTGGGGTGTTGTGGTTTTTTTTGCTTCTTTTATCATGCTCAGACCTCCCAGCCCGCTGACGCAGGCTGTGCTTGGGGTGTGCAAACACGAGAGCCCTGTGCTTGCATACTCGTGTAACGAAGCACGAGCGAGCTGGATGAGGAGCTGGGAAATCCTGTCCTCTGCTTGGCCACTGGATGCCCTTGGGCTGGTGCCACAACTCACCTGGGCTGGTCCCAGGCATGAAACGGGACTGGAAATACTCCTCTGTGGTGCCTTGATGTTTAGAGGCGCTGCCTTCCACCGCCTCTTGTCTGGCCCGGGCTGGGTAAGCCGCAAGCTCAGAGATGGGACTTCTGCTGAGCTCAAATTCTATTTTTAGCTTGTCCTCCCCCAAATTTTATCTCATTTACACCCCTGCTGCAGCCCATCTGGTTTCTCCGTGGGAGGAGGTGGCTCTTATCAAGGGCGGGGTTTCCTAGGCATGGTGGGTCTGGAGAGGATGAGGAGGAACAAACGCCGATGGAAGGTCCCTGGGAGGTGATTTGGGACTTGGCAGCACTTTGAACGTTGTGTTGATGCCTTTGGTGATGTGGCCTCACCTTCAGCACTAAATATTAGTGCCCCCCCCTAAAACAACTCTGTTGCTCTTCTCCCAAAGGTCTCGCATCTCCCTCAGCCTCCATGTTGGATCCTGCTCTGTTTTATAAATAAATACGCCGCAGCTACCAGATTTGCTGGGATGGATCCCAGGATTTTTCCTGACATATGTTCTTTTCTTCGTAGGAGCCAGAAGCCGTAGTAAGCAAACATTTTAACAGGCTCTGGAAACATGGGACGAGGGCTTCTGCGCGGCTGACTTATTTGTCTAGCAAGAGCCATAAATTCTCAAGCTTCAGGCCTTAAGTCAGCCTCTGGGAGTTGGGCTGAGGGAAAAGACTCTCGACATCTCGACAAAGGCATCTGCTCGCGGGGTTTCGTGCCGTTTCCCCTAAAGCATGTCCTCCTCGGTGAAGACACGATGGTTCATTAGGGACACCATATATCTCACCATATATCTCACATATATGGTCACCCCGGTCCTCCTGTGATGCTTTGAGATGGGGGGGGAGAGAAAATGCTCTGGGTTCATCTGAATGCGGAGGGAAAGGGAGACGGGGGGGTTATAGGGAAAAGATGTTCCAGCACAGAGCATGGTGGGGGAATTTAGGGGCTTGTTTTGCTGCTGGTGGTGGTGGATTTACTGCCATGGACAGGTCTGCGGTGGGACACTCAAACCAGACACATCTGCGGGTGGATCAGAGCTCTGCGTAGGACGAGGTGAGGGGAAAAATCTCTATCCCCTTGCAGATCACCGCTGTGCTGGGGAGCTTTCCATCTTGAGGGAGATGGTGATATTCTCGATGCTGGAGCTGCTTGTGGGCAGCGGGGTCATTGTCACCGAATTTGGGTAGCAGTGAGGAGGAACTCTACCCTCCTGTGTGCTCCGACCCAGCAGCTCTGGGGCAGTGGCTGAGCTGGTGCCCTTCCTGCTGCCTCAGTTTCCCCTTTCATCTCAAGGTCATTTTTCCTGCATTTAAGTGTCAGCTCCTCGGGGCAGGGACTATGTCCCGCACAAGCACATCCTGGTCTTCCAGCATCACTCCCCTTTGCTCGTGGGGAGGGTCCCCTTTACACCCCCTCTGTGTTCCCCACAGCTGGGGGGCTACTCAGTGGAGGGGCTTTGGGATGTGCCCAGGGAGGAAAGGGTGGATGAGCAGAGACAGGGACGGTGACAACAGCAGGGTGGGAAGAGGGGAGAGATCTGGCCTAGGGCTGCAGAACACCTGATTTTGGGGGGCTTTAGGAAGCTTTCCTTTCTTTTTTTCTTTTTTTTTTTTTTTTAGAAGACCCAGGGAAGGACAAGAAGTGAAAGGTGATGGGAGAAAAAGGGGGGTGCGGAAAAGCTGCTGCAGAAAATCTCACCCCGGGAGAGGGCAAGTCGTGGTGATGGGTAAGACGAGTTTGCATCCCCCTTTTCTCTGCCAACTTGACCATCTCAAGGGCATCTCCTCTGCCCCGGGGTGGGCTTCGCCCCTTCCCCTGCAGCCCCCCCTGCCCGCCCCCCGGGAGCAGGAGGGGAGGAGGCTGGGAAGAAGGCAGCGGTGTGTGTACAGGGTGATTGTCATGGTTACCTCCCTGACAAAACAAATGGCTCCACTTAATGATGGTCACCCAAACAGCTCCGGAAAAGTGTGCGCTCATCAGCTGGCTGCCAGTGGGAAGCTGGGTCTTCGCTCTGGGAAGGGAGAAAAAAAAACACCCACCCTCCCCAGCTCCCGGGCAGAGCTTCGCCACAGGGGCACATGTTGCTGCAGGCGGTTAGGTAAGCCCCTTCCCCATCCCAGACCCCTCCCTGGACCACCCCGCATCCCTAACAGCCCCAGCATCCCTGTCCCACGGAGAGGGCCCCGGGGAGGGTCTGGGGAGGACAAATGCCACAGGTTGCTGAGGTGGCTGTTGTGCAGCGCTCCCCCCCACCCCAAGCCCTGGCGCTTGCTCTCTCTCCCTCTCTCCCTCCCTTTTTCTCTCTCTCCTTATCTCCGTCTCTCCGTGTCTTTCAGAGACAAAAGCAGTCTGAAGCCGTGCCTGCCGCCTTCGGGATTTCTTCTGCCCTTCCTGCCCCCCAAGCCCAACTGAGGGCACTTGCAGGGGGCTGGCAGCAGTGGGTGAAGTTGCTCCAACCCCCCCATCCCCTTCCTCTTCCTCCTCCTCTCTCTTCTTCCAGGAAAGGTAAGAAAAGCAGTGGCTACTCTCCAGTTGCTCCTGCACCTTTTTAGCAGGCTGGGCTGTGTGTGCTCTGCAGGGGTGTGTGTGTGTGCGTGTGTGTGTGTGTGTTTGCGGGCTGATACTTCCCAAGGCTGTGCACAATCTCAGCACAAAGCCGCTCTGTGAAGAGATCCCTTGTCATAATATTTCTGCAGGCACAAGCCCACACTTTGCAAGCTGCTGCTTCCCTGCCTTGCCTTTTCCCAGCTGGATGGTGAGCCCCTGAGCATCCCTCCCCTCCCTGAAATCGTACAGACATTCATAGTGACTGTCTTCATCATCCCCCCAAAGGAGGCTGGATGAGGAGGGGGGACGATGCTGGGGGTGATGGGCTTTTGCTCTTCTGGGCAGCCAGGTGGGATATCCCAGCTGTGGACACACTGGTTTTGGGGGGGGAGGACTGACCTTGGCAGGGTGAGGGGGGGACTCTGATCCCCCCCAATAAGGGTCAAAGCACCAAGGGACCTGACTTGCGTCCACCACGCTCGGCTGGAGCAGGGCAGGGGTGGATGGAGATGGGCTGTGCTACTCCTGGGGGGGCAACATCCTTGGCTCCGGATGCATCTCACTCACAGGGCTGGCTGCCTTGAGGTTTTAACCCACCTGAAGATCTCTGGGCTGAGCCAGAGATCTTCCAAGCACTGGCGCAGCAGTGAGCCCAGCGAGGCAGGGGTTAACTAAACCCCGTATCAGAAATGCTGTCTGCACAGTGACGTGATATTGACAGCTCCAGGAACAGGGCTTGGAACATCAATCACGGTCCTTGAGACCCAGCTCTGGGGCAAGACCCATGGCCCCAGAGACCTGCTGGGAGTGGGGAGGGATGATTGACAGTCCCCAAAATCCGGCTCTGGGGGGAGTGGGGGGTGTCAGTCACATTTCAACCTGGTGCTGGTGTCACCCCGGGAAGGGGGACCCCACTTGTGTTCTCTGGGTGCCCCTCTTGGCAGGGTGCTCCATATCTGAGGCCTCAGGGTGCCCCTTGGGGCTCCCAAAGCCTGCATCTGGCCAGAAACCTTTCTCACCGCTTTGCCATCCGGGGTGCCAGGTTGTCACCCCACAGAAGCTCTGGGGTGAAGCCCAGCGACTGTTTTGCTGGTTTTCCCAGCGGGTGGGATACCCCCTGTGCTTGCAGTTGGAGGCGAAGGGAGGCTGGAGATGGCTCCCGGAGCTTTTCATGAGAGGTTCACCCCACGGGTCTGCCATGGTGGATCCACATCTCTTCCAGGAGGTGCTGCTGTCAGCCAGCAAAGCCTCCCCTCCCTGCCCTGTGCAGGGGCTGGGAGGGTGCTGCCTGAGCCCTTTCGGATGCTGTTTGCTCCAATTGCTTCCTAGAAACAATCAGAGGGCTGGAGCACCTCTGCTAGGAAGAGAGGCTGAGAGAGCTGGGGTTGTCCAGCCTGGAGAAGAGAAGGCTCCGGGGAGACCTTATAGCAGCCTTCCAGTACCTAAAGGGGGCTACAGGACCTAAAGGGGCTCCAGGAGATCTGGGGAGGGACTCTTTGTCAGGAAGCGCAGTGACAGGACAAGGTGTAACGGTTTTAAATTGGAAGAGGGGAGATTTAGAATAGAGACCAGAAAGAAATTCTTTGCTGTGAGGGTGGTGAGAACCTGGAACAGGTTGCCCAGAGAAGCTGTGGCTGCTCCATCCCTGGAGGGGTTCAAGGCCAGGTTGGAGGGGGCTTTGAGCGACCTGCTCTAGTGGGAGGTGTCCCTGCCCAGGGCAGGGGGATTGGAACTTGATGATCTTTAAGGTCCCTTCCAACTCTAACCATTCTATGATTCTATGAAATGTTTCAGGGGGTTGATCCCAGTCCCCTGGACAGGTTTGAACCTTGTGCTTTGGGGGAGAGCGGCTGGAGGGGTCCTGCTTGGTCTTAGGCATGACCTGCAGCTGATATGGGTCAGGCAGGCAAAGTTGGGGTCCCCCCACAGCGTGCCCATGGCCATTCCCTTAGCCCCGCCACCCCTGCCAAGCCAGGAGAAGCACCAAACCATGGTTCTGCTGGAGAGCCCCAAAAAATTGAGGAGGGCAGGGCTTCTCCTGTCTTGGTTTTGCAAACAGGGGGGCAGTTTGCTTCCCCGTGGTGGTGGCCCAGCAGCTCCCAGGGCTGTGGTGCTACAGGCACCCAGTCACCCGCTGAGGAGGTCCCTCCAAGGGCTGTACATCTGTACATCTCCAGAGCCACGCCGGCTGTAGTCATCCCGACAAGCCACTGGATGTCAGTGTTGATTGATACAGATGAAGCAGAAGGAATATTTTTACCCAGCTGCAGAAAAACAGTCCCCCTCCAAGCAGTGTGGGTAGGACCCAGGTCTGGCTTGGACCTGGGGGTGAGGTTTCCAAGGGAACCCGTTTGGGGTTGGTAAGAGGTTTCAGCGGGACGGTGCAGTGATTCAGCAGCCCCAAAAAATGTGGAGCACCAGGGCTGGGCTTCACGTGGCTGCGTTGGTGTCCTGGGGGGCAAAAGGAACCGGGGCTGCCCCTGGACATCTGCCCGTCAGCCACCAGGGCAAGGTGGGGATGTGGCGTGGGCAGCACCGGGGTTTATTCCAGCTGCCCAGTCTGGTTTGGGTCTTACTGGCCTGTTGTCAACTGTGGGTGCCAGGGACCCTGCGGTGGTGGCACTGCCGGGACCCTGCCCTGCTTTTGGGAGCTGTGCAGAAGCCAGGCTACGTGCTCCTGTCCACAGCAGCCACGCAGTTTGCTTTGTTCTTAAATTCACTGTGTGGAAATACACCTTGGAAGAGCGTTATTCTGCCTCTGTCTTTACTACACATGCTCAAAAGCCGGATGTTTTGAGGGCACATCAGTGCTTAGAGATGCTGAGGGGCACCCAGCAGCCCTCCAGGCATCGCACCCTCTTTTGCGGGGGGGGGCACATAAAACACCCTTTTTCCTACCCAGACCTTTAAAACCCAGCCCCAAGCCTCGCCGGTGTGTCGGGGCAGGCGCCCGCAGCCCGGTGGAGCGGCTGGTGCAGGCTCGGGGGGAGCCTGTGCGTCGCAGTGAAGCAAAGCCCCTGCGCACTCCCTGCGTCACCGGCACCGGCCGCAGACGTCGGCGCAGCCTCAGCGCCTTTCTCCTCAAAGCCTGCCCAGAAATCGGCTGGGGGTATCAGCCCAGAGCAGGGCGAGGGCTTTACCAGCATCGCTCCCTCCTCCCTGGCCGTCAAAAAGGGGCAAGGTTGGTCAAGGAAAGAGCGTTTAAAAAGTGAAGAAGAAAAATAATGAAGGAAAACGGGATAGCGTCCTGTGGCAGGTCCTGAGCGTGGTTGGCCAAGGGGTGATTCCTGTCCCCAGCCCTGAGCTGCTCCCCGGCTGATGGGATTGTGGGCACAGGGTATTTTCGGTGGTGCAGCAAACGGAAGGGATTCGCCAACAGCTCGATGATCTCCAAGGTCCCTTCCAACCATGAATATTCTGTGATTCTGTTTTCCCCTTCTCCTCCCGGGATGCCAAATGCAGCGTGAGGCTGTGGGTCAGGAGGCATCTGGCCAGGACCGTGGGGTGGCCCCATGCCTGCAGGAGGCAGGGCAGGTTTGGTGTCAGTGAGGGGACACGCTGGGGACGGGGTAGGTGCAGGGATGCCCTGTGTGGCAGTGATGCTGGTGGTAATTTTTGGGATGTTGGGGTCCTGCCAGCTCCCTGAGGATCCAACCTGGATGAGGACTGAGCGCAGGTCCCGGAGCAGCAAGGGCAGGATGGGGAGCAGCCGGAGGGGCTGGCGGGGGGTTCCGGGGGGCACACGGGAGAGAGATGCCAGCCCTCCCACTGCTCTCGCCCATGCCAGCCTCCCTGCTCTCCCCTTTCCACGCTGCAGTCACTTGATGGCGTTGGTGACACAATCTGTGTGGAGCAGCCCGCTGCCTCCCAGCCCCATCCCAAGAGCCCTGGAGCAGGGAAACAGCCGGGAAGAGCCCTCCCTATCCCCGGTGGGGCAGTTTTTGCAGCTGGCATAGCAGGCAGGGCTGGTGTGGGGCTCCTCTGAGCCGTGCTGGAGCTGCAGGAGAGGTGCAAATCTCCTGGTGAGCTCTATACAGGACAATCACGGGGCTCTGCATCCACCGAGGGTCTCTCCATACTTGTGCTGGCCTGGGTGATGTGGTCCCTGCTGGTGGAGCACCTCCCGTGGGAGGCATGTCCCCAGTCAGTGAGGGAGAGATGAGGGGCTTGGGTTTCAACCATGGCTCTGCTCTAAGTCCCCGCAGCCAAGAGAGCTGCCAGGCTGAAGTCACCCTCCTGGAGCCTGAATTCACCTCTGGCATCCCCATAATGAATTCCCGTTGTGCCTGGCTGGTAGAGAGCATCTTCTCCTTGTTATTTCTTGCTTGCTTTCTTCCCTCAGGCAAAATAATCCCCCCCCCTCTCCTTCTTCCCCCGCTTGGCATTTAATCACTTCCTGATATCTTGATGGCCTCTGCCACATCTTGGCAGCAAGGCGACCTTCATTATCTCTCCCTGTGGCGGGTGAACTCTTGCCAGCTTCTGACTTTACAAGCCCTGTGAGCATGGCTTGGAGCATCCCGGTGTGTGACAGCCTCCCCTGGGCTCACAGAGGACTCTGGTGCCGGAGCAGCAGAGCTGGACGTGTTCCTGCATCTCCTGACCATGCATCCCCCGACCCTCGTGGGCAGCTCCTGGCATGAGCAGCCTTTGTGGTGGAAGGAGAGGAGGATTAAACCGGGAAGGGCTGAGGTTGTTGGGCTGGGATTCAGGAGCGTACCTTGAGATCACTGCCCTCCGTCATCTTCTCCACTGCTGTTTGATTTGCTCGGATACCCTGGCTGCTCTCCCCCATCCCGGCCAGCCCCACTTACTCTCCCTTGCTCTCCCTTTTTTCCTCCCTTAGTGCCTTTTTCCTGCCTGGGAACTCAGTGAGCTGGTGGCCTTGATGTCTGCAGTTGGCGTCTTCCATGGCATTTGCATATAAAGGTGGTTTTAATAACGCAGGACTGCTAGGAAATGAGAAACTGGTGTATTTCAGCGCTGCTGGCTCCTCCTGGGCCTTGTAAATCATTGCATAAAGCATTGCGGAGCCAGCCAGGGAGAACTGCTGCCTAGCAACTTCTCCCGATGCCCCAGGGGAGCTGGATGTGGCCCGAGAGCAACCTGAAAGGTCTTCTTTGAAACCCTGGGTCTTGGGGGAGATGAGCTGGAACAGAGGAAAACCTACTCAGGGGAAAAAAAAAAAGAGTTTGAAATGTAATTGGCAGAAGTAGCCACTTTGCATCTGAATGTCTCTGCTAAGCAAAGCGGAGGGATGAGTCAGCCTTTGCAGGAGGGATGTGGAGATGAGGGGCAGCAGAGCCCTGCCACCACCCCAAAATGCAGCCAAAGGAGGACAGGGAGGATGCCTGGCTCTGCCTCCCTGCTCTCCCTGCCCTCATGCTAAAGGAAAACTCCCAGGGTCTTAACCTTATCCTGGAGAAACCTGTCAGTTTGGAGGATAATCAGAAGCAGGAGGGCCATAAAAAGATGTTAACCCATTTTGCCCAGGCTCAAGCAGTAGGTGGGTGCAGGAGCTGGTGAAACGCGTGCTCCACCACTGCAATGACAACCTGTGGGGCTGCCTGTCCCCAGCCAGGCAGGTTTCATCTGATCCTCCTCCCTAGAGCTGGTGGGGATTTGGGGGCAAGTATTTTGCGTGGTGTTTCCTACCAGGGTCTTGTCTCCGTCCCTATCTCCACTGATGGAGCCATCAAGCCCGGGTCTTATCCTGTCCTGGATCATTCACCTCGCTGTCCTCAGGGCTGCAGAGGCCAAAATGCAAGAGGCAGGGACATGCAGGTGTTTTGGGCACTCATTCATTTGGGTTCCTCGTTGATTCTCGCCCTTCTACCTCTCTCCAGCTCGCTGCGGGTGACCCCACTGTCACCGACAGACCCCCGGGAAGATGCCAGGGCTGATTAACCGGACGACCCGCTCCCCGCTCCCTCTCACCGCGTCGGAGGTGACGTCGTGTGTCAGTGGCTATGCCTTCGGGATGACAGCCCTGCTCACCTACCGCAACCCAGAAGCCCAGGCTTTTGAAGGCAAGTTTCAGGGGGTGAAGCTCCCAGTGGGAGCTCTAGAGCCAGGGATATCACAGCACTGGCTTTCTGTACGTGCCTTAAACCTTTAGGTGCTCGCACGAAGAGTAACCAAGTATATTGTGTCCTCAATTCTAGCCTTCACAGTCCAAGGCGACAATTTTTTAAGTGTGAAAAATCCCAGGAACATGCAGGGAAGTGCCAAGAGGGACCTGCCCCGCTGTGGTCCTGGCTGGTGGGTCCGGGCAAGTTCTTGGTGTTGCTAAAACCCCTTCTGGCTGGCAGGTCTCTTCGTCTACCCCTTGGATGAGTGCACCACCGTCGTGGGGTTCGAGGCGGCCGTGTCCCGGCGTGCCGTGACGGTGCAGATCAAAGACAAAGCCAAGATAGACGACACGTATTTCAACGGCTGCAGCCTCCCCGGTGGAAGAGCTCGTGATGGAAGCGGTGAGGGAGTCAGGGGTGTTTTAGTGAGCGTGGGGAAGAAAAGCAGGGGAAGAGGAATGGGGAGGTGACAGGGGGTGGCTGGCTGTCACGTGCCATGGCATGGAGGATGCTCCTTTTGAAAGGCTGAGCCTTGGGTTGTGGTGCTCCTGTCCTTACAGTGTTTTCCAAAAGTGCCGGTCTCATCCGTTTTGGAAAGCACTGTTGCTTCTGGACAGCTGAAGGGAGGGCTGGGGCTGGGGCTCTTTAGAGAAATGCTGACAACACAGTGAGGGCTGGTTTGGGCATTGATCCAGGGCTGGGGTGGTCATGGGAGGGCTGGGGAGGAGCATTATCCATGGTTGTGGCACTTCATCTCCTTGGTGCGGTCCTCTTTTTGTGCAGGAAGGATCATGATGGACGAGGACTTGGAGAGGATTGTTTTTGTGGCTAACCTGGGCATGATTCCTCCCCTGGAAAGCGTCTCCATCTTCATCAGCACCTCCTCTGAGCTGCAGACGCTTCCCAGCGGGGCAGTGAGGGTCCTTCTCCCGGCTGTGTGTGTCCCCAGGGTCCCCCAGGCCAGCCTGGAGAACACCAGCAGCCTTTCCAGCCACCAGCTCCGAACGTACGAAAAACCATGGGGGTGGGCTTTGGCTGGGATTGATGTGGGGGGATGCAGGACTGGCAGAGCAGAAGCCTGCTGTTGCTGCAGGAGGCTGCAGAGCTGCTGCAGGCTTTACCTCCAGCAGATCTGCAGTTCCCCAGGGGAAAAGAACATGTGCAAAGTCTTGATGAGGGTTCATCTCACCGTCAGGGACAAGCACTACTGTGGATCGGGGAGCCCGGAGCAAGGGAGCAGGTTCTGCCTGGCTCAGCTGCTGGAGAGTGAGGCCACCAACCCCTTCGAGTATGATTTCAGCTTCCACCTGGAGATCCGGGGGCCGTGCTTGCTGGCAGGTAGGAGCACCAGGGCTGTCCTGCGACATCAGGCTGGTGTGTCCATTTTGGGCCTCTCATGACAAAAAAAACATCGAGGTGCTGGAGTGTGTCCAGAGAAGGGCAAGGGAGCTGGCGAGGGGTCTGGAGCACAAGTCTTGTGAGGAGAGGCTGAGGGAGCTGGGGGTGTTCAGCCTGGAGAAAAGGAGGTTGAGGGGAGACCTTCTCGCTCTCTCCAACTCCCTGAAAGGAGGGTGTAGCCAGGGGAGGTCGGTCCCTTCTCCCAAGTCCCAGGTGATGGGACAAGAGGAAACGGCCTCAAGTTGCCCCAGAGGAGGTTCAGATTGGGTATTAGGAAAAATGTTTCCACAGAAAGGGTTATGAAGCCTTGGAATGGGCTGCCCAGGGAAGAGGTTGAGGCACCATCCCTGGAGACGTTCAAAAGCCGGGTTGACATGGTGCTGGGGGACATGGATTAGTGATGTTTTTTTTGTCAGAGTTAAGCTGATGGTTGGGCTGAATGATCTGAAAGGTCCCTTCCAACCTGGGCAATTCCATGATTCCATGATACTGTAATCACCTCCTCAAGGCAATGTCCACACTCTTCCTCCTTCTCTGCCCCCCTAGCAGGGAGTCTGTTTTGGCAAGTGAACTGTGCTGGGGCTGATGTTGATGTGGGGTGTTGATACAGCAAAAGCATCGCATAGTCCGCTTGGTTCCTGTCCTCTGCCATCTTCTTGTCTCTTCTCCCTGCTCTTCCCAATCCTCAGTCCCTAACTCCACCTTGGTTTCCCCGGGCAGGCGTTGAGAGCCCTACGCACGAGATCCGAGCGGACGCCGACCCCTCCGCTCGCTCCGCCAAGAGCATCGTGATCACACTGGCCAATAAACACACCTTCGACAGACCCGTGGAGATCTTGATCCACCCAAGTGGTAGGTGGGCTCTGCTTCCTCCCCGCTGCTCTCGCCCCTTCCTGGGATCCTCCTCCCTAGTGCTGGAGACAGCTGGATGAGCTCC
The DNA here is from genome assembly GCA_003697955.1 of Calidris pygmaea. Taxonomy (NCBI): domain Eukaryota; kingdom Metazoa; phylum Chordata; class Aves; order Charadriiformes; family Scolopacidae; genus Calidris; species Calidris pygmaea. Next base: position 548,380 of record QJSC01011878.1, read on the forward strand.
GGTTTTGCGAATATTGCCAAGGGTTAGGCTTCCTAGGAGATAATCCTGGACCTTCTCAAGGTTGTCCATGCTGCCCAAGCTCAGAGATGCTGCTCTGTTTTCACCACCGAGGGTGCCTACATCTCTGCTAAACCTAAAGTATAACTAAGGCAGGTTTTCACCCGATTCCTTGCATTTCCAGAGCCCCACATGCCTCACATCTTAATGGAAGAAGGTGATATGACACCTGCAGAGTATGAACGACACCTGAAGGGGAAGAACGATTTCATTAAAGGCACTAAGAAAGACCCCAGCGCCGAGAAAAAGGTGAGAAGCAAAAGCTGCAGGCGTTGGCTGAGGCTTTCCTTGGGACTGGAACCACGCAGGTAAATGATTCCTTGATTGCTTCCAGTCCCAGATATTAGACTGGCCCAGTACACTGCGTCATCCTCCCTCGGAGAGGGGCTTATGTGGAGGGAGAGGGAAAAATTCGGCAGTGCTTCTGATAAACCGAGTGTGGAAGCAGCTCTGAGATGGTTATTGTGTGTATAATTAGTGCTAGTCTAGCATAGCATAATTAGATAGGTACATTGTTACAGCATTAAGGGTATTATAATTATTGCAATGACATAGAATAAAATATTCTTTTAATTGCTCAGTAAATGTTTACTGTTTCTGGATAGCTGTCAGAGAGAAATAAGTGATTTTGCTTGGAATAATGAGCTGAGCTGAAGACAAGGTAGGAGAAACTTCTCTTTGTTCTGCTGATCAGCAAATAGAAAAATATCTGCTCTGGGATTTGTGCCTCATCTTTCAGCAATTCTGAAGCAGTGAGTGACAACCTGGCACTTCTGAGCTGCCACATCAGTGTGTCTGGGATCCGTGAGGAACCCTCCGAATTTCCAGGGTGGGCGTCTTCACCCTAAGGCACGCGTTGCGCCCGTGTCACCGCAGCCCCGGGCTGACTGTGTCAGCTCCCTGGTTTACGTGCACCGCTCTTCTCCTTTGCGACCAGGGATGCTCATTTCCCCTTAAACTCATTCTCCACCTCTCGGAGCCTGCCCCCCCCCCCCCCCCCCCCCCGAGCTTGGCAGACATCCCAAACCTGCTGCAGAGGTGCCTCCCTGGGCTGCCGTGATTTCCCCTTTCACCGGAGACACATCAACCCCCCTTTCTCCTTCCTTTTGCCCTTCCCTTTTTCCCTCGCAGCCCGACGCGGGGATGGGGACTGCACTTGCTCGCGCGGCAGGCGTCTCCTCTAATTGTGTTCAGCGTGTGGCAGGTGGAACGAAATGAAACTCCCACGCTACGGCTCAGATGGCTCTCTAATTATTTTTGTGTCTTTAGCACGTCAAATCATCTAAGGCGGGGAGGGGGGGGGATCATTCCAGAGTCATTTCCCTGCAGGGAACCCACCTCTTTGCCCCAGGAGGACGGGGAAGCAACTGTACGGAGAAGGGCAAGAAGCAGGGAAAATGCCCCCAATATGTGGGGTAGATTATGGGCTAGAACTGCTGCTGCTCAGAGCACGGCTTAAATGAATTAGCCCAGAAATTTCAGCAGTGAATGATAATTAATTGTCAACCCTCGGTTTGTTATGCAAAAGCCTCGCGTGCCAGTCAGCTAGCGGGGTGGCGGGGATGAATGCACGCTGGAATCCACTCGCGGCCACTCAGACAAGATCTGATTAGTTTACTGTAATTGGATAACGGGTGAAGGGGAACGGAGGGGAGGGGAGGTGAGGAGAAGAGACGGCGCTGATGAGATGCTCGCTTTTCTGGCTGACCTGCAGCAGCTGCTGCGAGGCTGTTTACAGAAGCCTTGCCTGCAAAATTCACTCTGAAGTCAGTGGGAAATCCTGGCTGTGGGCTCATCCCGATCACGCAGGGATTTCATGTCTTGGGTCCCCAAGAGCATCCCAGGGAGCGCTGCGGGAAGGTCCAGAGCCACAATTTGGTCGTTTGGGTAGAGAGGCAGCAATTTGAGCCTGAAATTCGATAAACATCCGTGCTGGGAAAGGTCTTAAACAAAATAATGTCAGGCATCTGGAGGAAAATGGGGATGGAAAAAGCCCTTTTATTTCCCAGTGACTGATTAATTCATGCTTCGGAGCATGAGAGTGACATGCAGGAGGATGGTGACAGCGAGGTGCTTGTTCCTGTGAATGGGAACCGTCTTTTCGCAGGGGTCAGAGAAGCAGCACTCCGGCAGCGCAGCCGAAAGCGGACGTGTGAGCTGATCCACGGGGACTCGTGTGTTATAGTGAGTTACGTAAAATAAAGGCTGGTCGCTAGCTGGTAGATCTAGGAATATGACTCACAGCTGGAGAAAGCAAACCCGGTTATTTGGGGTCTGGTTTACTCCTGGTGAAACCAGCAAGAAACAAGCAGCCTTTGAAAGCAAAAAGAAAAGGCGAACAAAGCCCTGGAGGATGGAGCTGTTTATTGAGGTGGATGTTTCCCCGCTGCAGACCCAGGGATGAAAGGCCAGGGGTTGTGCTGGTGTGGGGTCCCGGAGCTCCCTCGAAAGCAGGGATGCGCTGACTCACTGCAAGCTGAGGCCATGAACCCGGGACCGCTTTATACACACGCAGCAGCAGATTATAAACCCATCACAAGAGGTTTTTTCCAGTTTAATTTCATCACGTTGTTAATGGAGATTGATACTTGAAAATAGAAGGAGGCAGAAGGCAGAGAGCCATTAGAGCTGCGTGCGGTACAGAGACATACATCATGCCGGTTCCTATCGAACCGTGTCCGGTTTGGCTTTGCAAAGCGTTTCAATCCATACAAAGAAAAAATGATAAAAGAAAGGGGGCAGAAGAAGCAGCAAAGCAGAGGCGGCAGGAATGTATCGAAGCGGTGAATACGGCACGCCGAGGGCTGTGTCTGCCACTTCATTATGGAGTGACCCCGGGCGAAACCTCCGATGTGCCTCGGTGTGGTGCTGAGCTGCACTAATGAACCACGTTTTCAGGAGGGATGTAATGAAAAGTTTGGAGAATTGGTTTTGCGATGAGCTGCGCGGGGCCAGGTCTTTTGATTTCTTCTCCAGGCTCTCATCTGTGCGTGCAGGGGGGCTCTGGTTTAGCCTTTCTGCCCGTCTTTGTCCCCTGGGCAAAGGGTGACACGGGCTGGGAGGAGGCAGGAGTCCTGTTCACCCACGGAGCATCTCCTCTGGGGGTACGGACAGAACAACCCACGGCACAGCCTGAGCTGGGGTGTTGTCACCACCGAGGCCAGAACAAGCCCACAAAAGGCCACGTATTTCCATTTGGGGGCACACAGTGAGAAGGGGGCAGAAAAAACCAACCTCTCGAGCTCTCTCCTTCTTTCTTGCAGACAGAAATCATCAGGAAGCGGCTGAACAAGGACATCCCCCACCACCCCGTCATCATGCTCAACTTCTGCCCTGACTTAAGGACCCTCCAGCCAGACCTCCAGAAAGCCCAAGGAGAGTTTATCTTCCTCATAGACCGCAGCAGAAGCATGAGCGGGGTGAACATCAACCGTGTCAAGGTACCACGCGGGAGGGGAAGTGCCTGCGTGCCAGTGAGGGATGAATATTAGAGAGCAGTGGGGGTTGCTGAGTGCTGATGAGTGTTCATTATGAGGGGATGGGGGGTAATTATAGGCTGTAGCTTTAGTCATCTCAACCGTGTGGCTTGTTAGGTACCTGCAGCGAAGCTGACTCTCCCCCGTTCTGTTCCTCTTCCTTCTATCAGCACATCAAATGTTTTCTTTCCCCCTCTTGCTGGTGTCTTGTCCATCCCTTCTTCGGTTGTTCTCCCTGCCTCCGGGAGGGCTTCCTAGTGAGGAGACCTCCAGGGAAAGCTTCAGGGCAACATGCTCACCAGGAATTGGGAAGCATTTTGTTAATGGACACCTCTGTGCACCCGCAGAAGTCGATTGAACATGATGCATCCCCTTTTCAAACACAAGTGAACACCAGCAGTCTGGTGAAGGCTTATGGGAGGTGTGTTGAGACCTCTGGATTAAAAAAAGGGACAGTAGAAAGGCCTTTTCATGATATTCTGTGGGTCTGGGGTTCCCCTGCTAGATATGACTCTTACCCAGCTGCAGGTTGCCCCATGAGAGCTGGGCTTGGCTTTGTGCCACTGCATGAAGGACCTGGAGAGGTTCCTGCCCCCAGCCTGGTGGGGACCCCACTCAGCAAAGGTGGGGGAAATCACTCTGGTAACTATTTAATTGTCATTATCCCTGCCTAATGCTCTTTGGAGGCCAGGTTAGTGTCACAGTGCCGGCCAGCTGGCAGGTCTTGTTGAGAAGCTGCAGTCTTTGGCAAAAGCTCTTTTGGAAAGTTTCTGTCTTGGTTTTCGGGGCCAGGTAAGCCCCAGTGGTTTGATGAACATCACATCCTCCTGAGCGGGGCATGCATCTGTGCTGCCCCGTGCAACATTTTTGAGGACAGTGAGGGAATTACAGAGGCAGGCATCATCTGAGGGTTTCGGTTGCATTTGGATATCTGATAGCTTCACTGAGCTGGTGTGTCCCCAGGTGTCCTGCTCACACCCTTTCCTAACAAAGACAAGTGTCACCCGGATTTGGACCCAAATGCTCCCCCGGGTAAGGCTGCACCCCTCTCTGCAGGACTTGCCACCCAGGACGAGCGGCAGGGAGCATCTTCTAGCCCATCTCCTTACCCGTCTGTCTCCGGTTTCCATGGGAACTGCCGGAGGACAGCCACCTCCGGCAACAAGGATCGGGATGCAGGGAGCCCGAGGATGGCTGTAACAGTTCCCCTGGGGCAGGGAGGCTGTCCCCTGTCCCTGCATCCACCAAAGGGGCTGGGATATCTCTGAGCTTGTACCTCCTTCCCTCGGCGCGTTTCGCAGCCTGGGAATCAGGAGGCATCTCTGCCCCCGGCCAGAGTTTTGCTTTCCGACCCCCAGCACGGCTGGGTTTGGGCACTGCATTCTCTGTTGTCTCCACAGAGGCCGGTTTGTCCCATGGGGATGGGGACCCTGCAGGGACAGAGCCCTTCTCCAGGAGGTCTGGCCAGGTTTGGGCACTGTGTTCTCTGCAGCCTCCATGGAGGCCAGTTTGTCCCATGGAAATGGGGTCCCTGACGGGTCCTGAACTGGGACTCCCATCCGCAGGAGGGTTGTAAAAACAGGAAAAAAGGCTGTCCCCCTTCTGGAAAAATATTTCAGGGGAGCTACCAGAGATTTTGGAGGAGATAGATACCTCAAGGGAGAAAACCACTGTTTCTCTTTTGAGTCCCCCATCCTTGTTTATGACTTGCAGATATCAGGGAGCTCCTGGCAGCCCCTGTTCTTGGTGGATCTGGGTGGATTACACTTGATGGAGATACCTGTGTCATCCTCAGGGTGCTGGGCAAGCCAGGTGGCAGGGCTTGGAGCTGCGGAGCGGTGGCACTGGCAGAGATGCAGCTGGGAAGGGGATGGTCTGAGGCGGGAGGACACGGTTCACTGCCGAGCAGGAGGGCAAAGCAGTTGGGGTGGAAAGTTCAGGGGTTTAAATTTCCTGCAGCTGGTTCCTTCCCCACCCTGATGCAGCCAGAGAGAAGAGCCAGGCCCATGACGGTGCCCACATTGGGCGGCCTCACTGGCAAAACTAGACTAATAACTGGGAATTGACTTCTCTGGAGGCAAACATCTCTCCTTATTGAGCTGCCATATAGATATTGAGCGCAACAGGATCAGGATCAATATTTACCACAAGAAGCAATAAATCTTTCCGCTCGCTGAAACAGAAAGCCGGCATCGGTTGCCCGCTTTGGGGAAAAATCTTCGGAAACCTGTTTTTTTCCCTTTGTAATAAGTTCTGAGGTGGGGTGTCAGCGTCGAGATTTGGAAGAGCCAGCATCCCAGGAGCCATCTGGGGAGCAGCGGTATAAATATCCTCTCGTAGGTTTGAGATAACAGCTTGGTTTAAAGTCCCCTGGAGCCTGTTAAAGGGCAGCCCTGCTCTCCTACGTTATTTCCCTGCTTTGCCGTGCTCCAGCTCTGCTGAGTCCTTACAGGGGGGTTGGGACCTGGACTGAGCTGCCACCCGTCTCCCGGTGGCTCTTCCCAGGCTGGGGGTTTCTCTGCGCGTCACTCGGTCTTTGCCACCGCGCCTGACGAAGCAAGGAGGCTCCTCTGGCTCCTTTGACCTTGGCAGCTCTTCTCTTGGGGCTGGCTCTAGGGTTTCTGCTGCCCTAGGCAGACTGGCAGGAGTCTGCCTGTATCAGCAGATAAACAGAAAGAACCGAGCTGCTCCCCAACGCTGCCAGCACTTTGCTTTAAATTGGCCTCCTTCTCCTGCCACCCTAATTGCTCCCGCTGCCCCTGCAAGCTCAGGAGCATCTTGGGCAGCTCTTTGCCCGGGTGCTGCTAATGCAAGCTCTGGCCTGGAGTTGTCCGTGGCCATCACAGAAGTCTGAAACAATTCAAATTGTTCTCCCCTTATGTAAAGACCAGGAATAGGCAAGTTAGATAACCACCTCTGGTAAAGAAAATAGCTTAAATCTGTCTCTCCGGTTATTTTAATTGATGCCAGCTATGAATACAAGAGAATTGGGGATGGGGGAGGCTTTTCCTTTTGTGTAACTTTGAGCTGTTTGTTTATTTTCTGCAAGTTTGGACATTGAAATGCATTGCGTGTCGCACTTCTCAATTTCACACTCTGCTTCTCACCCACTAGCTCCGTGCTGCAGTACCGTATTGCAAGCACAAATTTAATCAGTTAAAAACAAACAGAAAAATTTGTTCAGCTCTTTTTCTTTTCTTTTCTTTTCTTTTCTTTTCTTTTCTTTTCTTTTCTTTTCTTTTCTTTTCTTTTCTTTTCTTTTCTTTTTTTTTTTTTTTTTTTTTTTTTTTTGAAGGCTCCCCATTTTCCTCACTGTTTTGGGACCCAAATATCATTAAGGGGCTTGGGAAAGAGCGGAGTAATATGCGGTGGTTTCACATGGTGAAAGAAACAGTTGTTTTAATATCGAATGCAGGTGGGAGTAGGATGGGGTGGCAAGGTGGGACCTGGGCAGAGCTTTTACTGGTGAAGCTGGGGCGGCCAGGGAGAGATCTGGAGTGCCTGATGTCTGCTTGCTTCCCACCCCACAGGATGCTCTGTTGGTCATTCTCAAGAGCCTGATGCCAGCGTGTCTCTTCAACGTCATTGGGTTCGGATCCACTTTCAAGACCCTTTTTCCTGCCAGTCAGACTTACTGCGAGGTGGGTGAAGGGGGAGACACGATTCCTTGGTGCTCGGAGGGTGCTGGTGCAGAGGCTGACGATCCTGCTGCTCCCTTGGGCAGGAGAGCTTGGCCATCGCCTGTGAGAGCATCAAGAGGATCCGGGCCGACATGGGTGGCACCAACATCTTGTCACCTTTGAAGTGGGTCATTCGGCAGCCCATCCACAGGGGCCATCCCCGACTGCTCTTTCTGCTGACGGACGGGGCCATCAGCAACACAGGGAAGGTCCTGGAGCTGCTGCGAAACCACTCCTGCTCCACCAGGTAGGGAGGGCGGCAGGGCTCGGCGCCGCACGCCTGGAATGGCGGGGGACACATTTCTCCTTGAACATGGCTCCGTCTCACAAACGTCCCTGCTTCAGAGGCAGAGGCAGGAGAGATTGCTGGTATGAGCCATGGGAGAACCTCAAAGGGTTTGGAACGGATCCCAGAAGTTCAGATGCTTTTTAAACAATCAAAAGCAGGATAATTGGGCTGACAACTTCACAGGCTCTCGTCTGATGCTTCCTGCTAGGAGAGATTGACACACGAACAATCTTCCTTGCTGGGTTTTTTGGTTTTTTTTTTTAGGGTTTTTGTTTTTTGTTTTTTTTTTAAAGCACATCTGGGTCTGGCCCCAGCTGCTTCCAGGATGGGGATGCGCAGAATTGAATATGCTGAACGAGAGCAATGTGAAAAGCCGCTAATTTGTGCATCGAGCTGCCAGCCTGGCTCCTCAGCTCTGATGACAGGCTGCTCTGGTTTCTCCTCTGCCTCTTTAAGGGGCAAGAAATATAAGAAAAATGTAAGGAAACCTTATTCCTCTTCCATCCCTCAGACTTCAGGGCTTACCAGGGAAGATGCTCTGTCCTTTTTTCACTATGTGGAGGTTTAGTTGCTTCCCAGCCGCGCAGGGCAGCCCATCCCTTGCTCTTACAGAGGCGTGGTGGTGGGTTCAGTGCAATCAGTGTGGCCCCTGTCTCAAAAGAAGATCAGAGCCTTATTTAAGAGGGTGTGAGGCTGGCCTAAGATTTGCAGGATTAAAAACCTCTGAGAGAAAAGCCCCTCGTGTGGATGCAGTTTGCTGCCGAAGGTGGTTTCTTCCTCAGCTATCCACTGCCCTGGCTGAAGGCTGTATCCCACCATCCTCATCCTTCCTGGCTTCCGACCACATCCACCCCCACTGGGCACTGCTCACTCCTGCTCTCCCTGCCCAGGCTCCAGCTCTGCTCTGGGTCTGCAGCCCTCAGCCAAAACCAAATCCTGACGCGTTGAGCCGGCAGCCGGGGGAGCAGCCTCGCCTGGCTCGATCCTCTTTCCTTTAGAAAACGTTTATTTTAATTGTGAGCAGAGAAAATGACTGGGTCTTTAGTGCTATTGACCACGGACACTCAGCAGGGATAAGAGCTGAACTGGCAGCAAAAGCAGCTTGTTTGTGTTTGCAGAGGAGGCGAGGGCTTGGGGTCCTGCTGGGAAGGCCCTGAGCGTCGCAGCTGAAGGCTGCTCTTCGAGGAAGGGGTCTGAGGTCTGCTGAGCATAGAGAGATGCCCGTTCCCAGCCTTCCTGCCAGCCACCTAAAAGAGGAGCTGGTTTATTTTCCTCCAGGCATGCCGGACAACTGCACAGCAGTGGGAGAAAGCCTGGGGGGGGGAGGCGTGGGGGTGTTATCTTCTGCCCGCAGGGAGTGGGTGAGCTGCGTGTGGTTTGGGATGGCTTTGTCCCCAGGGTCTGGACGCTCCCTGTCCCTTTTGCAGGTGCTACAGCTTCGGCATCGGGCCAAACGCCTGCAGGAGACTGGTTCGGGGGCTGGCCGCCGTGTCCAGGGGCATCGCCGAGTTCCTGGCCGAGGGCGAGAGGCTGCAGCCCAAGGTAGGGCTGCCCGTTCCCGGGGGGGGGACCACCTCGTGAGGCTCGAGAGCCATGCCGTGGTTCAGCGAGGGGGAGGCCACGGCTCACTAACGGGTCCCGTTCCCCATCCTGGTGCTGCTTTTTTCCAACTCCCACTCGGCGGCAGGTGGGCGAGCGGGAGGGGATGAAAGAGCATCTTCATCTCCGGCTGTCAGAGGGAGTGGGAGGGTGTGTTTACCCTCTGCGCGGGGACGGGGAGAAGCGATAGCCGTGATACAGCAGCTCCGGCTTCAAAGGGAGCTGCTGCCTCAGACACCGGCGAGGGCAGAGGAACCGGCATCAAAGCAGCCAATTAGTTTTGAAGTCAGGCTCAGCCCTGGCGTTGCTCAGGCGAGAAGCACCCGGGGTCTGAGGGAGAGGAGTACACCGCAATGGCTTTGCCTATTAAGCCACCTTTAAAGCAAAGGGGGGAGCCTCTTAATTTCCACTCTCCCCACGAAGACTGACTTAAACCCACGTGCCTTAAATACGGTGTAAGAATGGCTCTGTCCCCTGGTGAAAGCACACTGCCTGTCCCGTCATCCGTTGGATGACTAAACCCAGGGAGAATTGGGTCTTTGGCTCCTAAATATCTCTAAAAAGCTGGCCGTTGCGTTCTTGATCTCTAATGGTCCCTTCCAACTCTAAAAAAGTCAGTGAAATTCAGTGAAAAGAAGGGGTTCAGCAGCCCAACCCTCTGCGGGAACCTGGAGCACACAAAAACCTCTCTAAGACAGAACGGTATCAGCGTTTCTGATGTAAATTAAAAGCAAAGACAGCGAAGGGAGGTTTGTTTTTTTTATAGAGCTATTAATAAAGAGCTTTGCGGGCTGTGCAGCTCGGTGCCTTCAGCAGTCTGAGGCATCAATTAATGGCCTTATAAAACACAGCCTGGTGTGTCTTCCTGAGCCTGTGAAAAAGCAGCGAACAATAGAGAACAGTTGAGCTGTTCTGCCTCTAAATCTGGTGTTCTCTTCCCCCGGTGTGCCGGGAAGCTCTTGTGGATGGCTCCCTGGTAGGTTTGTCCATGAGATATTCACGGATATCGGTCTTCTCCGCGTGTGTAATCGGCAGAGCATTGCTGATCTCCGGCAGGGGCTCGTGCCACCAAGGACCTGCACCAAAAATAGCGGTGCTGTCGGTCGGCCGCCTGAGCGTCGGGGCTTGGGGCTTGGAGAGGTGAAGCCCAGCAGCTTTTCCTGGGTGCTGGAGGGGAGCAGGGGATGCTGCCTCGCACCGGAGCGAGATGCCGCCTTGCTTTGGGCTGGCGACACGCGGTGTGAGATCAGCCCTGTGCTGTATCCATATCTGCTCTGCTGCCCTTGGTATAACCGGTCCAAGGGCCTGGGGGTGCTGGGAAGGGTGTCAGAGCAGTGTCAGAGCAGTCTAAGAGGGAGCAGGCTCCCATCTAAGGTCAGGAGGAGGTAGGAATGAGCTGATGATTTGTTTGGGGAAATTTTCCCCTTCCCTGCAACACACGGAGCGTGCACCGTGGCACAGGGGACATCCAGTTCTTCTGTAACCCGTTCCCCTCTGCGTTCTTCCTCAGATGATCAAGTCACTGAAGAAGGCGATGGCGCCGGTCCTGAGTGACGTGTCCGTGGAGTGGGTCTTTCCCGAGAGCACCGAGGTCTTGGTTTCCCCTGTCAGCACCAGCTGCCTCTTCCCTGGTGACCGGCTGGTCGGCTACGGCATCATCTGCGACACCTCGCCCTACATCTCCAACCCCAGATCTGTGAGTCCAGGAGGTGCTGGCTGGTGGGGCTGTCCCGGGAGCTGTCGGTGTGCATGTGCACCAATGGGCACCTCAGCTCTTTGTGCCTCTTCAGGAGGTGCTTCTTGGCTTCTTGCTCTGTCCTCAAAGGAGATGGTGGGTGAGACATCAGGGAGAAATAGGAGCCGCCAATGTGCCCTTGTGGCCAAGAAGGCCAATGGTTTCCTGAGGGGCATTCAAAAGAGCGTGGCCAGCAGATGCAGGTCATCCTCCCCCTCTGCTCTGCCCTGGTGGGGCCACAGCTGGAGTCCTGTGTCCAGTTCTGGGCTTCCCAGTTCCAGAAGGACAAAGAACTGCTGGAGAGAGTCCAGCAGAGCGCTAAGAAGATGCTCAGGTTCTGGAGGATCTCTCTGCTGAGGAAAGGCTGAGAGACCTGGGTCTGTTCAGCCTGGAGAGGAGCAGACTGAGAGGGGACCTCATCAATGCTTATCAATATGTAAAGGGTGGGTGGCAAGAGGATGGGGTCAGCTCCTCCCAGTGGTGCCCAGTGCCAGGACAAGGGGCAATGGGCACAAACTGGAACATGGCAAGTTCCATCCGAACATGAGGAAAAACTTTCCTTTGAGGGTGTCAGATCCCTGGAGCAGGCTGCCTGGAGAGGGTGTGGAGTCTCCTTCTTTGAAGGTATTCCAAACCCACACGGTCACGTTCCTGTCCAGCCTGTTCCAGGTGACCCTGCTCTGGCAGGAGGTTGGACTGGATGATCTCCAGAGGTCCCTTCCAGCCCCTGCCAGTCTGTGAATCTGTGACTCTGTGATAAGGGTCCTGGTGCACAAGCAGTGGTTCCTTTCAGCTGACGGACGCGGTGGTAGGACCCATTCCATCTCTTTGCTTTTCCCCCAGGACAAGAGGCGACGTTACAGCATGATGCGGTCCCAGGAGTCGGGCAGCTCCGTTTTCTTTCACTCCCAGGAGGAGGGAGCAGGCGTGGAGAGCTGGAACCACTCCAGAGACTCGGAGGGGTGCTGCCCCACTGAGCGTGCCCCCGATCACCTGGTGGTGGGCAGAGATCCCGGGGGAGAATCGGACACGGACACCGGTCAGATTTCCCTCTGTACAAGCGTGGGCGTGATGCCCCTGTCTTTCTAATCAAGCTTCTGTCGCTGCTCTGCCAATTTGCTTGTCTGACAAATAAGTCTCTTCGGCTGTATCTCTGCAAAGAGCCGGAGGGGTTTGCAGGAGGGATGACAGATCTCCCGAGGCTTGAGCGAGTCTGTTTGGTTTGGATGTTTTATCCAAACCTGTCAGGAAATCAAGGGAAGCCCTGGAGAACTGGCTTCCCCGGAGGTTTTCAAAGCAGCTTTAGTTTTGGCCACGTAATTATTTACAAGCTTCCCAAGCTGCCCTCCAGTGTGTGGAGAAGGAGAGAAGTGAGCCCAGCTAAGACTATCCCTGCACCTGCAAAGCAGTCACTTTCCTGCAAGCCCCTAATTTGCAATTCAAGGTCAGGAAAGGGGGAAATGGACCCAAAGCCCATTTCTAGGTGTCACGCCTCACCATCATGGTTCGGCTGGGCATTTGTGTCAACAACACGCAGCATAAAGCGGCTGGTTGCACCCCAGAGCTGGTTGCACCCCAAATCTGGTTGCATTTCCAGGTGACAAGGAAGCCTCTGTCACTCGTGGGGTGTTCTTGGCTTATATTCAGAGAGGAACTGTGCTGTGCATCCCCTCAACCTTGTCAAAAGCAATGAGAAATCATGCCTTTCCAAATGAAATTTTACTCTTGCTCTGACAGGAGAATGTCTGCACTAATGAAATTTCATTAGTAAACCCTTTGTCTTCTCCAGGGAGGTTTGGGGAAGCGCAATCAGGCTTTTTCTGGCTGAAAACTGCTCAGACAAAACCTCCCCAATCTGCTCTCCCGACTTCCCCAAGAGTTTTGAATGTAGGCTCTTATTTCCTTTTGCGGTTTAGTTGCTTTGCTTAAAATCTTGCAGGGCTGAGCGTGTCCCCCTCAGCCCTGGGAGGACCAGAGGGGTGGGCTCCCTGCCGGCTCCAAGGGTGGATGGTGCTGGCTGGTCCTGCTCTGGAGGGGAGCTGATCCTCTCTCCCACCCTGCAGGAATGGACGTGAAGGCTTCCTCCAGGAGACGAGCCTACAGCACCACCCAAATCGCTGACCACGAGCCTTGCAAGAAGGTGCCGACGGCCAGCGATCCCGGCACCGCCCTGGTGAAAAACCCCCTTCGGAAAACCCACCTGCAGGACCTGCAGCAGGTCAGCCCCGAGCCCTGGCAGGTGGATTTCCAGGTATGTGGTACCCGGAGAGGCTTTGCCTGCAGCGTGCAGCAGCAGGGAAGTCTCAGATGCATAAGGGTAAGAGCCTGGCTCACACTAGTCCTGAGATAGAGAGATAGATAGATAGATAGATAGATAGATAGACAGATAGATAGATAGATAGATATGTACCCATGCTCTGTGCTGCAGCACATCACAAACATGTAGAAAACAAGCCAAACAGGGAGCAGGGATCCCATCCTGACACCCTATAGCAGTTCCTCCCCATAGGAGCCCAGCTTTTCCATGATAAATAATGCCTCTCCCCTTCCTCCAAGAGGCCCTTGCTGCTCATCTGACCCCCAGGCTGCTGCTTCCTTCATATTTCCCCATCCATGCAACCTCTCCCTAGGGTGGTGGCACATCTGTGCCCTACAGGGGACAAGAAAGTCAGTCCTGAAGCAGATTCCCCCCTGCTCTAGCTGGAACCACAGCCCATACCCAGCGTCGGGCTGAGACATGGACCTGTGTGACGATACATCCCCTGAACAGTGTTCTGTCCCCCGCCTGCTGCAAATAGCAGGTGAAATTTGGGACCATTTTTCAGCTGATCTCTAGAAGATGGGTTTTCTCCCATCCTTGGCATCGCCAGGATGCTCTGCTCTGCAATCAGCATCTGCAGGGCTGGGAGGACCAGCAGCACTTTTGTTCCCATGGAAACTCGGAGCGGGATGTCGGGGGCTTTGGTTTCTCTTCTGCTGCTGTGGGTTAGAGATCGGCTGGGTGATGGGGGGCTGGAGTTGAGATGAGGGGGCGAAGGGCAAGAGGGGCCAGGGCTCCGTTGGGAAGAACCTTTACCCTTCAGCGAGGGTGGTGAGCAGCATTGCTGGACGAAGGGCGAGCAACGGTACGTTTTAGGGGTACCAGTGACCTTGCCTGCATCCCGAAGGTCCACAGAGCATCCTCCTGCCCACGGGATGCTCAGCGTGAAGGCAGGGCTGGAAACGACTCCCTTCTGGAGGGCAGTAAACGGTTAACAGCATGAATCCTGGTCTTAATTAATTGCAGCCTGGTTTTGCTATCCCTCGTGCTGCGAGGGCTCCCGGCAGCTCTCCCAGCTCCCAGTCCGGCTGCCAGGGCTTGACATTTTCAGGGGTGTGAACGTGAGCCCTCAGCTTGTCTCCTCGCACGCCGTGCTGGGAAGGAAAGGTCAGCACTCGCGATGGGCAGCTTAAACCCCCAGCTCCGTTCCCAACCGGCTTCCTCTGGTTGGGAGGAGACCTCGGGCAGGAGAAGGAGCAGGTTTTGAATAGAAAGGGTCTGGCAGGGGCTTGTGCAACAGGCTTGCTTTTAAATATCTCAGCCCTAGCTCAGAAAGTAGCTCCTGGAGCTGCCTGCCTCCCATTTTTGCTGGTGGTTTCATAGAGCATCAAAAATTCAGCGGTGATGGAGGCCAGGTTCTTGCCTGCCACCCAGGAAAAGCATCTTTCCATCCATCACTGCGATCCACCACTTTGTACCAGCTCTGTCCCTGGCTGGTGCTGTGCTGGGAAGACAGAGAGACTGTCCATTTTGGGGGGACCTTCCCACTGTCCTGGGGACAGGGATAGAAACAGCCAGAGCTCGGTGTCTCTGCTCTCCATGGAGGGGGACATCCATGCGGTATGTGGCACGGGAGATGCTGGTGGGGGAAATTGTGTCTTCTGAAAGTGGAGAAACAGTCTTTTTTTAATTAAAAAAAAAAAAAAAAAAGATAAAAATTCCCTTCTCCCCATCCCCTGCGCCTCTCTGCTTTCGTTACTAAGCAACTGGTCCTTGATCTTTCTGTCTGTCTTCTTTCCTTTGGTTCCCAAGTGAAGTCATTAAAATGTCTGGAGGGATGAAACTCATATTTCACCTTCTGCCTGTCTGGGGAAGGAGCCCCTGGGGCCGGGGTCCCTTGGGGACACTCTGCAGGTCTGATGGTGGGGGGGGTTCTGTCTGGGCACAGATCCCAGCGGGGGCTGAGCAGAGAGGGACCCGAATGTTTGCACGGTTGTATCTCACGCTGGGATGGGGCAGGGAGCCGATGGGATCCGAAGGGACACAGCAGGTCCATGCCATCAGCTGCAGCTGGCTCCAGCCCTAATATTTGCTCTTCTCTCAGCCCTTCGCAGCCAACTCCCTGGTCTCTGCCACGAGGATCCGCGGTGCCGGCGCCCGGCGGCCGTCCCTGCTCCACCGGGGCTGCATGTCCTTCTGCCACGACCCCGACTCCTCGCCGGTGATGGAGGGGCTGCAGCAAGTGTCTCCGGGAAGGGGCTTGGGACCATTTGATGCCAGCGCGAGCCTGCGGTCCTCCTCGGATAGCCGGAGCCCTGGGGATCTGGGTAACTGGGGAGAGAGGGAGGCACGGCCACCCTCACCTGTCCGTGCCAGGGTTTCCCATTTCTGTCACGTTCTTGTGCCACCGTGTGAAAATTAGGAAGTATTAATTATGGTTTCTTGGTGGCAGTGGGGAATTCAGCTCCCAGGGATGCGATTAATTATCCACCTCTCCCCTCTCTGCAGAGTCTGCCCAGCATCCTTCCTTCGCGTTTGAAACGGAGACCTCCTCCGACTGGGAGCCCCAGGACTTCGACTTCAGCGCTGCCCGCGGCTCCCCGCACTCCCCCAGGACCTTCTGCAAGGCGGTGGTGAAAGGGCTAAGGAGCAACGAGCCCATGCAGTGGGAAGTCGCCTTTGATATCCTCCCTCTCTTCCAAGAGCGGGAGAGCCAGCCGGACGGCGACGCAGACCTGTGGAGCGAGACCTTCCACCACCTGGCAGCCAAGTCGGTGATCCGGGACTTTGAGCAGCTTGCCGAGAAGGAGTGTGAAATCGAGCACGGTAACTGCAGGCAGACCCTGCCCTGCCTCGGGGTGGGCTTCCCAGCAGCTTCAGCAGCTTCTCGAGTTAAGCAGTGGGGGAAATATCGGGCAATGTCTCATGTAGTTCCCCAACGACAGCCCCCTCCAGCTGCCTTGCACTTTTCTCCTGCTTCTGCATCCTTGCTGCACAGCGACGCGCTCGAGTTCATGCTCCTTCGTGCTCCTCTGCTTCACTTGTTGGGTGACTGGTTATTTTTAAGGAGTCAGTCACCTGGAGCTGGGAGGTGGCATCAAACTCAGAGGGTCCAACAGCAGCTGTGCATCGCTGTTCTGTTGTGTTCTGTCCTGTCCCTGGGTCTTGTCAAACTTCTGCTCCATAAAGTGCATCTTACCTGGTCTGGTGGGAGATGTCCCTGGCCATGGCAAGGGGGGTTGAAACTCGATGATCTCTAAAGTCCCTTCCAACCCAAACCATTCTATGATCCCATGATTCTCTGAAAATAAGAGCAGAAGATGCAGCAGGCATCTAAGAGCCAAGAGGGACACGGTCCCTGCTGGGCGTGAAGCCCAAGCATGTAGGTGGGTCTGAGATCTTGGTCTGAAGGGTGGATGGAGCCCACGGGGCACGTGGGACTCTAACCCTGGTGTCTCTCCCGTGGCAGGGTCCGGGCGGCGGTACCAGGTCAATGCTGTCCACACCAGCAAGGCCTGCAACGTCATCAGCAAGTACACGGCGTTCATGCCGGTGGACCTGAGCACCAACGCCTACCTGCCCACCGTGGTCGAGTACACCCACACGGGTAACACCTTGATGGAGGGGTAAAACCTTGTCCTGGGAGGTTTTCTCACCTGAGAAACCTTGCTCAGGGCAAACCCTATGAAGCCATGGCTTAATTCAGTACCAGACCTATATACCTAAGGCCATGGCTGAGCCTAACGCCATGCCTGCTGCTTTTGGTGGCAAGAACCTCTTCCCCATGGCCAGGCAAAAGGTCTGCTCTTAGGTCTGGATGCCCAGAGTTGACCAAACTCGTCATTCTGTGGGTTTTGTTGCCATCGTGTGTGTGCCAGTCCCTCTCTAATGCTGGCAATTCCCTTCTCTCATGCCAAGGGGCAGCATCCAAGCAAGACCGCCAGAGGAGCCTGAGCTCAGGAAACAGAAGACATCGTGGCGTTTCCCCTGGACGTCCCCAGTCAGCTTGTGGTCAGAATGGAGACGATGGATTTTACGGCATGAGTAAGATTCCCTGGGCTTTTTGTCTCCTTTCTTAGTGGTTTAGTCTATGAAGGGACATCTTCTCTGGTCCTTTTTTTTCCTTGCTGCCTTTCTCTTTGAATATGGTGCTCACCAGACATGTGTCTGGCTGGAGTCCATCTCCTTCAATGGGGAAGGAGCTGCAATTTCCCCTGAAACTCCCAAATCGCAGGCAGCGGCTGCTGACAATACTTGGAAGTTAATTGGCAGCCGTAGCGCAGATAACATGAGGGATGAGACCGGGTGTAATTAGAGGCAAAGGGGATGTGAGACACTTGCTTGTCACCAAATCCTCCGCTAATGAAGACGAGTTGGATCGGACCTCGTCTGGCGTTGTCAGGTCTGAATTAAAATCGCCCCTGATCGGGCTCGTTAACCTGATAATGCCGCGGGGAGGGAGGGCGGCGGCGGTGGCAGTTTGGGCTGGGTGGCGTTGCTGACGTGGTTCCTCCCTTGCAGATGCGGAGGAGAGCAGCCTGTCGCCCTGCAGCACCCCTTCCTCCTCGGGCTGGGAGCGCTGCGGTCTCCCCGAAGGTAGGGGGAAAGAGCTGACGGGACTTTGCCGGGCTGCAGGTTCCATCGAGCCCGTGATTCGGGCCCTTCACCAAATACTTCTGCTGAGTTTTGGGGGTTTTTGGTAAAACCTTAGGACCTAAAATTGGGCCTGAGAGCACAAGACCTGACTCCTTCGGGGGTGCAAAGGACAGAGCTGGGTGGGGCCTTTGATATAGATTTCCCCCCGGTTCATTTCTGAGAGGTGTTTTTGAGGGAATTTCGTTATCCGTGTAGGAAAAATGAGGCAAGGGGAGAGGAAGGATTTTGCCAAAGACTCAGCAGCGGAACAAACCACCCCATGTCCCAGCACGTAGACTCTGCTCCCTTTCAGTCTCCTGTAGCACCTCGTTTTACCCCCAGCTTTGTGTGTCTTCCCAGGGCCGTTACAGAGCCTGTCTGCTACCTCTGCGCAAGCCCAAAAATCCATCGAGAGCCTCTTTGCTGCAAGGTACGGGCCAGCTCAGCCTTCCTCTGACCTTAGCAGATGTCTTGCACCCCGTGGGTCTGATGCCAACACAAGTGAGGGACACCCCAGGGTTAGGGGCTGGAGCTGAGACCAAGCATGATGCCAATGTCTGGGGACCAGGGATGGCTTTGGGTGGGGAGGGTGGGCATCAAGAGGGGCACGGAGGTAATGGCCACCTTCCCCTCCTCCTGCAGGCTGACCTTCAATAAAACCAGGCTGCTGACTCGAGCCGCCAAAGGCTTCATGAGCAAATCTCCAACCAGAGCGAGCGAAGCCAGCTCTGAGGGCGACAATGAGAACATAGACTACCTTCCCCTGGTGAGCAGCTCGTTCCTGGGTCTTGCTGGGGTTGCATGGTTATTGCAGGGGAGCAGAGGGCAGGAGGTTCCCCCCAGATCCTGTCTCTGACGGCCGCATCCGATGGTCTGCTCGGAGATGGAGCGGATGGAGTCTGCTCCACCCATGCATGCCTTTCTCCTGAACCTCCTAGGAGTGGTTGGTATCTCAGAGCTTCTCTATGTGCCTACTGCTCCTTGCAGGCATCTCTGCAGCTGGCCTGCGGTGCCTTTCTCATGAACTCGGCCTTCTGCGACGCCGTCAACATCCCCATGGAGAAGCTGAAGTGGACATCTCCTTTTGCCTGCCACCGCCTGGCCCTCAGCCCCTCCAGCTCCTACAGCACCAAGAAGACCAGCCCCTCTGGGGACCACAAAAGCCTCAGCTCTGGCCAGCAGCTCCTGGTTCCCGATGGCACGCACGGGAAGAGTCCCACCAACAGAGACACCGCTCCGTGCGCGGCGCCGGAGCGACCCGGCAGCCACAGGGACGACGCCGGCCGCCTTCGCCACTTCTCGGGCAGCGCGGTGGAAAGCATCTCCAAAGCCCTGAAAGCCGAGAAGGAGCTCTCCCCACCAGCCATCACCATCCGCCGCTTCTCCTCCCCAGAGAGCACGCCAGCCTCGGCCGAGCAGCAAGCTGACAGCGGCCGGGGCTCGGAGACGGAGAGCTCGGAGGTCCAGGCGTTGCTCTTTGACATCGAGTTGCAGCAGCAGACGGAGCCGGAGGGGATGCTGTGGGCCACGGCGGTGGCCCTGGCCTGGCTGGAGCACAGCTCGGCTTCCTACTTCATCGAGTGGGAGCTGGTGGCCGCCAAGGCCAGCCTGTGGCTGAGCGAACAGGACTTCCCGGAGGGATACAGCCTGGCCACGGTGAAAGCCGCAGCCCAGCAGCTCTTCGTCCTGCTCCGGCACTGGGATGAAAACCTGGAGTTCAACCTGCTGTGCTACAACCCAAGCAGCGTGTGAAAGAGGACGAGGAGAGAGGCTCGGGCAGCTTCCCCAAGGGCGCAGGAGCAGGGACACGTCCTCAAGGAAACTCCTCCAAGGAGCTCAGTTCCTCTGCTGCGGGGACTGTGCGTGTTTATTAGAGCAAGCCCTGCCAAAGGGAAACAGCCCGGGCAAAATCCTGTGCTCAGCGGTTGGTATTTTGCCCCAGGAGGGTACCTACCAGCTGCCCACAGTAGGATGCTATTTATTTTTAACCAGAGCAGCACCTCCAGCTACAGCAGTTCTCTCTGATCCTGGTTTCCTCTGGTTCCCAGCCCTGTTCCCAGAGCAGGTGGCCCCAGTGCCAGCTCAGTTTGCCCAGTCCTCGCTTGGCTCCCTCTTCCCAGCCCCGAATCACCACCGAGCCCTTGCTGCGGCCCCCCAGCCATGGGTCGCTGATCTCCCGAGGTTCCTTCCTGGTTTTGGCCACCTCAGATGTCTTTTGGCGAAGGTGAACATCTAACCACGTGCTCATCTCGTGGACCAAAAGAAATCTGGGCTGGAACTGACTGTCTGAAGAGCGACCCCACTGTCACGGCCGGGAGGATGCTTTGCCTCGAGCCCAGCGATGCACCAAGCCAGGCTGGGACCAAACCCCATCACATCCAGACGGTGCTGGGCTCCCTCAGCCCCTCTGTCACCCCAGAGGGGGTCTGCGAGACCCCTTGGAGCTGACAGCGTGCCTTCGGAGCTTCACAGGCAGAGCAGGGGCACCCGGGGCTGAAGGAAGGGACGGGCTAAGGAAGCCTTTGCACTTGACGCCAAATAGAGATGCCCTGCGTTAGAATAACGGAGGAATTTTATTCCCTGCCCAAATGCTGCAGCCTTTCTTCTCCGCACGAGCCTCCCGTGCGCTGATCTGCAGGCTCTGAACCACAGGGACCTGCCTTTGAACCCATCGGCTTGGAGGCTTGCTCTCTTAAGGATGCCTGACCCTCTAAACCCTCCCCCAAGCTGGTGGGCTGGCACCGGGACCTCTGCAGCATCTTCTCCCGAGAGCCGTGGCCAGAGCTGCCCTTGCCTCAGCCCTCTTGAAGGGAAGAGAAGGGAAGAGCCCTCCCAAACCCCGGGGGTGATGCAGAGCCCCTCGCTCTCCCCATCTCCGCTTCTTGCCTTCGCGCTGCTTCAAGCCAAGACGCTGCCAGACACAACCTGCATCCCTCCACCCTTTGTTGGCACCACGGCTCTGCAGGAGCCCAGATGAGTTGTTCTCTGTGATGGGCGGCTTTCATCCCGGTGCAAAGTCCTTCACCAGCCCCACCATCTCCAGCCCAGCCCGGTGAAACCCAGGCAATTGCCAGGAGCTTCGTTATCCACCCCAATTTGTAGCAGACCAGGGGCAGTGGAGGCGCCGGGGGGACTGTGTCTTGCAGAAACTGATGGGAAGAAGAGGAGGAGAAGCTGAGAGTGGATATTTTTCAGCCAAAAGCTCGCTCATTACTAGAAGTCAGTGGTGTTCCCAGGGAGAAATGCAGGTTCCAGATTTTGGTTTGGTTTTTTTTAATATTTTTTTTTTTTATTAATCTTTCATTTTCTGCTGGAGGAAGGCCCCGGTTCTGGTTTTGTCTGAGGACAAACCGCAGGAAACGCAGCTGATTCACAGGCAGAGGGGTTTTGGCTCCTCCGCCAAGGAGGGATGGGTAAGAAGGGAAGTGTGAGTGTAAGAGCTGCAAACTGTCAAGCTGCAGGGAGCTGGGAAACTGGGGAAATGTGGGAACATGAGAAAGGGTGTTTCCTTCTGAGACAATTATCTTTCCTTTGAAACCATCCCATGGGGGGAAGCATCCCCTGCATTCCCTTCCAAAGTGTCATGAGCAGGAATATGCTTTGCACCAAATCGTTTTCCTATTTTTTCTGAGTAGAGCTAGTGGAGATAGGGACTATTCTAGCTCTCGAGCAAAACCTACCTCTTGTTTTCTGCCTTTCTTCAGCTCCCTGCTCACCACGACCCCCTCTGGTCCCCCTGACTTTACCAGAGCAGGGTTTATTCCCAGGGCACGTGCGTCTCAGCCCTGCTGGGGTTACTAGTGAGTTGGTTCCTCATCCCTTGGCTCTCCCGAAAGACCCAGGCTGACTCCCAGGGGCCACCCAGTCCTCTGTTAACCTGGAGCCATTGGCAAAACGAGTGTCCCTTCCTCTTTGGAGGCTCCTTGAGCCAAGGGGCTCCTTGTTCTGGATTCAGGGGTGAGCGCACGCCATCGGCACAGCCCTTCCTACATCCCCTTGGCTTTCAGAGAAGGAAAAGAGGATGAAGTGGGTGAGCCCAGTTTGGAGCCTGATGCTGCTCTTGCATCTCCAACCCTGACCCATGTTGTGTGTGGCATTGGAAGATGCTCCAGGATGGTCCATGCTGGGACACGAAGGGGGTGAGTCTCCTTAAACCTGCCACTCGGGATCCTGGCAGCCGTGGGGACACTCCATCACTGCCCCGTGCCCTGCACAAGGAGCTGGGTGCCCGCAGACCTCCCACTCCACTCTCTGCCAAGACATCGAGCTCTCCACCCAGCCCCAGATGCATTGGCCCCCCCTGGACACCCCCAGGATGGGCTTTCCTGCAGGATCCAGCCGATGGCAGCTCCGCGGATCAAGTGCCTACGGAGGGAATCGCACGCCGTCGCCTCCGGCGTGGCTGCAATGCCGTGGAGCCCACCCGAAACGTGTTGCCTTTCGCTCCCTCCCCCTGACATGTAGCAGCCTTGCCGTGTTTTCAGCAGGTTTTCTGGTTTGTGTTTGTGTGTCTGGGGGGGGCAGGCGGGAGGGAAACCGGCGCCGGGAACCACGAGCATCCCTCCATGTCACCTCTCCGGGGGTCCCCAGCGTGGCGATGCTCGGCGGTGCTGCGGGTTTGCCGTCCGGCTGCCTCGGTGCAGTCGTGTTCTCTGTTGCAGAAGTGTCGTTTTGTCCCAGTAAATCACAGCCTGCTTGACTGGCCTGGTGTGAATCCTTTGTTTCGGGGTGGGTTTCCCGTGGCTGTGCCTGCCCTCTTACCCCAGGGGCACCCTCAGCTGGGCTGGGGCTTTGCGTGGGCTGCCCCCCAAAAAAATCCCATCCTACTTTTGTGCATGAGTTAAGAGCTGGATTTCAGAGGGGAAGGAGCTTCCATCAGGGTCTGGGGAGCTGTGTTTTTGCAAACAATTGCTCAGGGCTTTGTAAAGGGATGGGTACGGGGTTTTAAAAACCAGGGGCAGCTGGGTTTAGCTCTTCTGTGAGGCAGAGGAGCAGAGAAATCCTGCTGCCATCTCTCTCTCTAGTATCGGGGCTTTCAGCATTTACCCTGTCACCCAGGCCAGGGGAAGGATGCTGAAATCCTTCTGCCTTCAGCCTACACCTTCCTTAATGAGTGTTATTATTACAGGCATTAATAAAGCAGCCATCACGTTTTCCAGCCCGAAGCAGGAGGTAGGATTCATGCTGTCCCTTATTTTCCTTTTGGCAAGCGACGATCTGCTCCGATGCCCTCCTGCTTTTGGCAACCTATGTATATATACATATATTTTAAAAAATAGACAGTTATGGCCCAATTTACCCCCTCTGGACCAGAGCAGAAGAGCTGGCTGTTTCCATCTCGTCCCCCCACCTCTGCCAGCCCCCTGTCTGTGCCCTCCGGGGAAGGGCACTGGGGCAGGAGCTGGTGGTTGCTTTCTAATCCTATTTCCCTTCCCAAATTCTCCATTCTCCACCCTGCCCCAGCCCTGCCCATCTTTGCTGCACCCTTGAGTGGATGGAAAACGCTCCTTCCTCCATCATCTCGCTCCAGATGGAGCCGAGGGACCTGCCGTGTGCTAAAAACGTGCCCGGCCTGCTGTGCTGCAGCAACTCTTGATTTATTAGCTGCCCTTCAGTCGGCTAATTGGGCCGCTAATGAGAGCAGGGCTGGCTTCTAGGAGAGGCTGGGATCTGCCATCTTCTCCAGGGATGGAGTGGGTCTCCCCAGGAGTGGGGATGGGTCTCTCCGGCTGCAGCATCTCCGGAGGGTCCCCCTCAGCATCCCCTTTTGCATCCAAGGGGATTTTCACCCGGTTAAGTTGTTGTCTTAAGGAAGGGTGCTCCGATGCTGTTGCCAGGGTGACTGCAAGTGCCTTATTAAAAGAAATTAGTTTGGATACAGTTGTCAGCCGTAGCTTAATAAATAAACCCCTTTATGCTGTGTAAATAAATATTTGCACACAGGGTTCCTGCGGGGAGGGAGAGGTTTCCCAGATGCGGGTGGCATCGCGCTGCGATCGGTGCCGAGGGGCGTTTTGGGGAGAGAACGGGCCAAACTGGGGTAGCCCTGGTGCCAAACTGCACCCTTGGGGCTGCAGGTGTGGGTCCCGGGGGGTGGGGGGTTACGATGGATGGTGGGACACCCCCCCCCTGGCTCCGCATCCCCCCTGCTCCCACAGCAGCGGGGAGATGTTGCTGCCAAACATCTCTCCTGCCGAGGCCACGGCTCCTCCTCCGCAGGGGCTCGTTAGCCAGCAACCGAAGGAGCCTTTCCTCACTTTGAAGGGTTATGAAACCTGCGGGAGAGGAGGAGGACGGGAGAGCTTAAAAAAGAGCCGGTGTGTGTGTGTGTGTGTGTCCCCACTCCATAACCCAGCCATCGCCTGCCGAAAAGGGCTGGCAACGTGCCGGCAGCCATTCAAGCACAGATTGCGCCTCTGCCCCCGTCCGCCCGCCAACCCGCCGCCGACGGTGGAGAACTTTGCTGGAAAATGAGCTTTTTAACAGCGTTTTCCCCGCGCTGCGTGTGTGCCCCCACCATTGGTGCTGAGGAGAGCGGGGAGCAGAGGCCGCAGCCCCCCCAGGAGCATCCACAAAGTGGTCCAGGGCTGCTCCGGGTGCTTCTTCCTCCCCATCTCCCCAAAAAGATGCAGCAGAACTTCTATCTGTGATGCTCGGGAGGGAGTCAGAAGCCACCCCAACAAGCCCTCACCCCCAAAACCAGTTCCAGGGAGCAGCGTGGAGTTGTCTTGTATTAACTACAAAATTCTTTTGCTTTTGGGGGACGTTTTTCCCTTTGATTTTCCCCATCCCGGGGCCCGGGCACATCAGCGGGGGATGCGGCCGGTTGGTGCCGTGGGCTTCATCGCTCCCGAAATAGAGCTCAGGGGCAGCTTTTGGGTGTCGGAGGCATCTGAGCGAAGTCATGTGGATGTTATGCAAGACTTGATGATAGGTTGTAAACAGCTATTAAAGTGATTGACAGCCCCAGGACGAAGTATCGAGGGGAAGGAGGGGGGAGAGGGGAGAGAGAGGAAGAAGAGGAAAGATGAGTAATAATGATTAAAATAATTAGCAAATCGAGACGTTCCATAAATTAGGGGGAAGCTTTGTGAGGATGGAGGAAGGTGCGGTGAAGAAATCATGTTCAAGTGCCGGGGGGCTGGGTGGATGGGGAGGATGCTGGGGCCAATATTGAGCACGTAAAGTTGGGAAAAGGGTTGTTTTCTGAGCACCTGGGTGCCAGGAGGACTTTTCTCCCCCAAAAAGCTGAAATCTGGCAGGTTTGGGTTCACTGAGCGCTACCAGATCCTGGCACCCCCAAAACCCAGGGGCTGAGCAGCCCGATGAGAGCAGCCTCGAGTTAATTAGGAGAAACAAGCAGATTATGGGGAAGACAGCTTCTATTTATATATAAATACTCGAGTAATCAGCAGCGAAGGGCAAGGGAAATCCAATAGAAATATGTGGCTGTTTAAGAAGCTTTTTGAGCAAAACGTTACACAATCGGTTGCATTTGCCTGGCTCTATCTCCCAGTCTCAGAAATTAAGGAAAAAACCAGAGGGTGACCTCGTGTGCAAGGAAGGAGAAGGGATTTCCAGAGGCTTTTGCCCATCTGATAAAGACAGACGAAGGATCTTGGGGGCCCTTGAATCCAGACCCCGTGGGGTGGGTGCTGCAGCTGGAGCCCAGCGCCCACCAGCACCTCCCGCTGACCCCGAACTCCCGCGCTTTGCACCCAAAAAGTGGCGAGCACCGCGTTTTGCAACCCTGCAGGGGGTAAAGCAGAAATAAGGGGGCATGTACGTTGCATTTGGTGTATGGAGAGGCGCCTGTAGCTTGGCTGCGTTCTCGGGGGCGCCCGCGCCGATGGCTGCTGTCAGTGGGTGCTGACACGGCGCAGAAATAGCTGCCGGCGGCCCCGCGTTTTCGCACGCCGCCTTCGCCGCCTCCCCTGCTTCCCCCCAGCTCTGCTTCCCCCCCCCCCCTTCCTCTTTGGGGGAAAAACAGAGGGGTTTTGGCAGGGTTTCGGTGGCCCCCGCGGGTGCACTTTGCACGGCATCACCTTCATAACATTCGTTAGGGGTGATGGACCTGGCCTGGGGGCCGGGAGCTCTTTAAGCACCTGGGGTTTGGGCTCTTTTGGGTTGGTTTTTCCCCCCCCCCCTTCCTGCTCACAGCCAGGACAGCTGCTCTGAGTTTTTGTAATTTATTTATCCTGAAGGCAATACAAAGCCTAAGCATCACGATTGAGGAGGGCTGAGTGCATGCCCAGGGCTCTGGGGAGCCTGACCCTTCCATTTAGCCACAGTTGTCCCTATCCTAGGGCTCTTTTTTTGGATTTTGGGGTGGTTGGCATCCCCATCGTGCCATTCCCCAGCCCCCGTGAGGAAGGAGGATGGGAATTTGTTCCCTTGTGCTGCAAGGAGCTGGTGTCCCTGCCCTGGGGTCGCTGGTAAGTGTTTGTTTCAGCTCTGTGACTTTGCAGCGTTGATTCTGGGGGTTGCATTTAAATCTGGAGACTTGGCCCCCGCCCCGTGCAATGGCATTTTCTGGCTTTTCTGGTTTTGACGCCGCCTGCAAAGTCACCTTTGCCAGGGGAAGCGTGTGCTGGGTCGGGATACACACGTGTGAGCACGAGTCCTGCAAGCGCTTGCCTCCTCCCTGCGCAGCCTCTCAGGAGGTCCCTCTAATTGTCAAAATCATTAAATCTCCTGAATGCACAGGTATTATATTGTTCAGATGTTCAAAAAGCGAAGCTAGAGGTCTGTCAGCTTCCCCTCCCTCCCTGCTCCTTAAATTCGGGGGTTTCTTGGCTCTGTTGCTGTTAACCCTTTCTGTGCGCAAGGGAGGAAAGTGAGGGCTGTGGGTGGTGTTCCAAATATCTGTGGGTTTGGAGAGTGTGAAGGCGTTGGGGCAAATGAGTGTAGTGGCCGCAGCCCCAGGACACTGGTCTGGGGGGAACAGCCCCTGGAAAAGGTGATTTCTTGGCCTGTGGGGTGTAAATCCCTTGGCAGAGGTGGTCTGGTCACGGTGGCACGGTCCTCAAAACCCTCTCTTGCCACGTGCTTGATGCGAGGTGAGATGAGCTGATGCCAAAGCGCCACGTTGGGTAGAAGCACAATATTTTGGTGCGTAAAGAGGGTGAGCCTCCTGTGCAAAATGACCAAAGGTTTTTTTGGCCAAATGCATCCCTGGGCTGCTGGTGGGACCCTGCTTTAAAGGCAGTGCTTTATCCCTCCACGGTGAGGGCTGGGAGCCGATGGCTGATGCTCACCCACACCGTGCTGCTCCTCAGAGGCTCCCTGGGAGCGGGTGATGCTTCTCCCAGCCTGCCCGAGCCCTGCAAAGTGCTTCTCCCATCCTGCTTTGTTAAAAATCCTTAAAAAATAATCTTCCCCCTGAGTGTTCCCCCCCATCCTAGGGCTGGAAGCGGAGGCAAGCGGGTGCTGGATGCTCTAGGGCTGGTGTGCGTGTTGCTCAGTGGCTTTTTAGCAGCTTTTCTCCTGAGTTTGAGCTCTGGTGGGTTGAATTCCTCCTTTTTTTGGGGTCTCCCCAGCAAAGATGGGGTCAGTTATGCTGCAGGCATCGTGCCGCTTCATTTAGGGATGGCTCCGGCTGCACGATGTCCCTGCTGCGGGACCCGTGGGACTCCCCTGCGGGAGATGGGCTCAGGCCGTGGGTCCTGTCTTCGGGGTTGTGTTCCCTGCTCGTTTTATCTCTCTTTTTGGGGCTGCACATGCTACTGTGGCTTATGCAAGCGCCGGGAGCCTTGTGTAACTCTGCCGCAGCCGGCGGGCACGGCCGCGGGGGTGGGCGGCTGCGGGGGCCCGCAGGCATCCGTACACCCGGGAGCGTCCGTGCGCTGCCTGGGCTCTCCCTCCTGCCCACACCCTCCCGGGGTGCAGGGCTTTTTTTTTTTTTTTTTTTCTGGCATTCAGGGCTGGAGGATGAATTCTTTGGCGTCTTGGGGCTGTTCGCTTCTGGCTGGAGTTGGGGAAAGGCTATAGCAGGGCTGGGAATTAATCCGGGAAGGGGGATACACCTGAAATGGGCTGAGCGGGATGTGCGCGGAGCGGCGTTGCCAGGCGGAGGTGATGGGGTGGGGGGCACCTCCCTAAATCCCCCTCCCCACCCCGGGGGGTGTCACTGGGTTACAACCTCCCCTCACACCCGCTCTCGGTGCACTGGGGTGCAAAGTTGTTGGGTTTATTTTTTAACTAAACCCTCTGTTTCGCTGTGCTGTGTCCTTTTGAGCCCCCTCCTTGCCCCTGCTTCCCCGGCACCCAATCTGGGGCTGGACCCGTCGCTATGGAAACCAGTTGAGGATGCTGGGGATGCTGCCGGGGTCTCATCCCGCTGGCGGCGCGGGGCGACTCGTCCTTCTGCCTTTCCTTAACCTGTACTGCGGGGACGGCGTGTTAACCTGGGTGACGAGGTTGGGGATTAACCCGGCCGGGAGAATCCCGGGAGGTTAAACCTTGTGGGTGTTTAAAGCCACCGCGTGGCTGGGCTTTGCACCGTGCTGCCTCTGGCACGCTGCTCGGCCGGGCACACAGGATTTGTGTGCTCTCAGGTGTGTTTTTCCCCTCCGTGTATTTGCCCAGATCAGGTGAAAATAACCCCGGGGGCAGTTTTCCAAAATAAGCCCTGTTTTCCTGCTGTTTCCCACCTGGCTGGGGATGTTCTAGGATGCTGTGGCTTGGGAAGGGCTGGGACCGGGTTGCACTGAGCCTTGTCCCAGCTCTGCCAGCACCCACCACCCCTGGCAATGTGGGTGTCCCAGCCATGGGGCTTCACCCCAGCATCTCAGCTGGCCCTGGGCAAGGTCTCTGCTCCGTATCCTCTTCCTCTGGCCGTGACCGAGGGGAATTAGTTGGTGCTTCAGGTTTAAAACGATGCTAAGCTGAGAAAATGCTAATTAATTAGAGCCAGTTGGAAAATCCGAAGTGCTTCCTTGCAGTGGCATCAGTGAGGACCCCCTGTGTGTGTGCGTCCCCCTCCAAAAATACACATTGAAAAATGTGGCTTTTGCAAGATGCTGGTGTGTCTGGCCCCATCGTCGTTGCGGCACTGTTGAGGATTGGGGGGTGCTGGGGGGGCTAGGATGGGGTGCCACGGGCTGAGCCCCACCACGTGCCTCTGAGTCATGGCGTATTTGTTTGTATTTGTGCTGGTTTGGAGCAAAAATGGGAAACGGGGAACTGGGATGGGGGACACACACACACATAAACACAGCCTGTGCCCGCTGGGCTGACTCAGAGCTGGATCAGCCCCATCTCCGCACCCAGCGCCGTGACTCACCGCCGGGTATTTTGGGGTGTTATATCATATGGCCTGCTCAGGGTGGGTTTTTTGTGTGTGTGTGCGTTTGGTTATTTTGCTTTATTTTCTTTTGTTCCCCACCCTGGGAAGGGGCTGAGGCTCCAAGCCTTCCACACGAAGCTCCGTGGTCCCCGGGAGATGCTCCCGGGAGCTGCTTTGCTCCCCTTTTTCCATCATTGCTCATCAACAGCGACTCCATGGGGAAAGGACAAGCGGGTTGGGAAGACGCCTAAAAGCCGCTGGAAAGAGCGAGGTCTGCAAAGCAACGGGCTCGTACGGGCGTCACACGTGCAAAAATAATATATGTTATTAATTGCGATGCCATAGCGTGGAGGGGAGCCCTAATTCCTCCGGTTTCCTTCGTATCCCCCACACCGCATCGCTGGCGGGAGGCCGGGCGATTGCTATTGCAGACGCATCCCGCCGAAACCCAGGGGGGGGAAACCGTCGCGGAAAAATCTCCGGCAGGAATTCTCCTGCTGAGGCCAATGAGGCTGGGAACTGGGGCAGCCCCGAGAAAGCAGCAGCGATCCTTACCTGCCCGCTCAGGGCACGAAAACGCTCTTGGGTTGCACAAACATGAGGCTGTACAGGCATCCCCACCCCCCAAAAAATAAAAATATCCCCCCCCAAGCCTTGAATATTTAACTGGGAAAACATTGGCAGGGCTGCAGAGCCGGGTGCGTTGCTCAGGGTTGGTTTTTATTCGAGCATCTGCTTCTGCATTTAGCTCTGAGTGAAACTTTCTCTCATTTTTTGGTGAGGTGTCTCCCACTTGTTCTTGTAATGCAACAGTTTGACACCTTGAGCAACGTATAAATTAAGATGTCTGATGTTTCGCTTAGTCCTCATTAGCGGGAACAGCTGTTTATAATATCCTAGAAATTTTAACTCCAGGCTAAAAGAAAATAAGGAGCCTGGGGAGGCAGGGAGCTCGGCTCTCAGGGTGCCTGTGGCAGGGAACAGGAGGGATTTGGGATTTTTTTTTTTGCTCCCAAGGTGGGAAATGCTGCATCCTGGAAGTGGCTGCTTGACCCCCTCCAAAATATTCTTTCTGAGCCTGGCTCCTCGTAGCACTGGTCCAGGAAGGAAGCTTCATGTGGGGCAGCATTTCTCTCCAGAGATGTCCTCCAGAGATGTTTAGCTTGCCGGAGGGATGCCCAAAAATCCTCTTTAATGCTCAGCATGGGCTTGGGCAGCTGAGGGGCTTGATCAGTTTTGGGGTGAGAAAAGTGCTTTCCCCGTTGCCCATGAGGTGAGGATGCCCCTGAGGCTACTGATGGGGGTTAGGGTCGAGCCATTTTTCTGTCTTCTTTTCCCCAAATTTTGCTGCCTCTGAACATTATACCTTCTCCCCCCTCCCCCCCAAGCTTGATTTTACCCTTTTGGGTGTTAATGTTGGTGTCCAAATGTCCCACGTCCAGTAAATCAGGTGGGATCACAGAGCCTCAGTGGCCTCTAGTGGCTGTGGGACAAAGAGACCAGGAGTGGGGGACCCGCATCCCCCCAAAATCCCCCCAAAACGAGGAGCAGTTTGGGTCCACACCGCGAGGAGCCCCCCTCCCAGGGCAAAACCCAAAGGCACCGGGAAATTAGGCACAAAAATAAAAAGCCCCAAGGCCACGTTTGCTGGGGGAGCACCCAGCAGGAGGGTGCTGCACCCTACGCCCCCCCCTCGGCCACCCCGATTGCAGGGATGGGCAGAGAGATCTCGAGCGTGAGAGAGGGCAACCACTGGCTTTTTTTTCATTCCTCTGTTAAAAAGCTGGGGGGGGAAAAAATGGAGTTTTTTCTGCAGGGGAAAAAAAAAAAAAAATCCTTCATGTTTTTATCCATTTTGCTACAGGATATTTTATGTTGGTAACGCCGCAATATAAAACATCAACCACATGCGGTTGAAACCAGTAGCAGCCTCGAGAGAATGGATCAAAAGGGGGTTTGATACCATTAAAATGACCAGTTTCATCTCTTCCCCGCCGAAGGTCACTTGAACTGCCCCCTTCTCTATAATTGTGACTTATTTTTTTCAACCAGAGGAAAAACTGACCCCGTTTTCTCCCCCGAAACCACAGCTTTTTTGGGGGTGGGTTGGAGCATCCCTGCGCTGGACACGGCTGCTCTGTGGCCCCCCCATCCCACTCTGTCCCTCCTCTCTCCCCCCGCCACGATAAATAAATCACTTTGCAGGGGAGCGCTGGCCTATTTAACGTGCCCTAGTTTTGGTGGGGAGGGGAGGAAAAAAAAAAAGAAAAAAACCCACAGAATAAAAAGTATATTTATTTTGGGTGGTTGCTACATGGGTGTCCTTTCAGGGGAAGCATTTTGGGAGGGGGGTGGAATTCACCTGCTCCCCCGTGCTCTGCTTTGCCCCAGCTGCAACCCACTGTCCTCGATTTTTTTGGGGGAGGTGATTTTCTGTGGTTTATTGCAAACTGCTCTGGTGATGTGGGAAATAGTAGGGGGTCGAGGAGGGAGGGGACACGCTGATGCAGTCCCCAAATGAGCATCCATCACCCTGAAGGCCCCCCTCAGGGCTGGTACCATCCCTGGGGGGCTTTCAAGCTGCGAAAGGCTGATGCCACAATTGCTGTGGGGATTTAGAGCCAGCAGAAAATGAGCGGCTTTAGGGGTGGATAAAAATCTCCCCCCTCCCCTCCCCGGGCTCTTGGGTGTAAGGGGCTGGGGCTGGTTTTACTGGGGCACCGAGTGTTTTTTAGCACCTTCCCCCTAGTGCCGAAATTCCCAGGGAAATGGGATTTAAGTGCATGTTTGGGTGCTGGAGTGGGATGTTTTAAGCCCTCTGGGTGCCGCCGAGACCTTTGCCCCTCGCTTATCCCTCCGGCACCTTCCTCCTTCCCAAAGTGCCAAGTTCCCTTTGGTAAATAAACCTGCGAATGGTTATTTTATTTTAGTTTTTTCCCTCTTTTTTTTTGTTTTTTTTTTTTTTTTTTCCCCCCCACCACTGCCAAAACAAGCAGCCCATATGGGCCAGGGCTGGGTGGGTTTTCTTTACTTTTTTTTTGCAGTTTCCATGGGGATTTGGCACTGGAGCTGCTGGGTGCTGGCTCCGGGGCCGGGGGGAGGCGGTATGTGGGAATGGTTTTGTTGGTTTTTTTTTTTCTTTTTCCCCTCTGGTCCCCGTAACCAGAGCCCGGTGGTGGCACCAGGCTCCTTGCCCGGCCCCGGCATCTCCGGGCCAAGGTCACCGGGGAGACCGCCGGCAGCCGGCCGCCTGCGTTGGGCCATCTGTTAAATAATGTATGCAATAAACTCCTGCCCCGTGGCCAGCTTAATCCTTAAATCCTCCTTCAGAATATCATCATCCCGGCGATGTGTGGCCGGGGGGATCCCCCAGCTCCATGTCTTTTTTTTTTATTTTTATTTTTTTTCTCCCCACCATCCATCCCCCGACCCTCTCCCTCTCGCCCC
This sequence comes from Calidris pygmaea, assembly GCA_003697955.1. NCBI lineage: Eukaryota > Metazoa > Chordata > Aves > Charadriiformes > Scolopacidae > Calidris > Calidris pygmaea. Next base: position 580,845 of record QJSC01011878.1, read on the forward strand.
TCCATCCCGCATCCTCCCCGTCAGCCAGCTCCCCCGGGCTCTCCTGCTCCATTATTTATGCGCCGTGCATGAAAGATGCATATGAAAGAGCGCTTTATAATTTAGCAGAATCTCCTCTTCTTTCAGCCTCCCCTTCCCCCTCGAGTTTCAGCCTTTCTCCGGTTCATCCCAGGCTTTTCCCAGGGTGTTGGAGGGATTTTAGGGGGCTCCCAGCACCGGGCATGAACCCCCTGCCCTGGGGGTTCTGGGTTTCAGGAGGAGTTTGGGTGCTTGGAAGGCTATTGATGCCTGGAAGAAAGAGGGGAATTGGGTCTGGCAGACCCATGGATTGGGGTTTTTGTGCAAAATGGAGGCTTTTATTTTCTTTTTTTTTTTTTTTTGGTAAACCCAATTAACCAAGTGCCAACGGCCGCATCCAGCCCATGGTGATGTGTGTTATGAGCCACCCAGTGCCACCTCCTCCGCAGACACGGGGTGCTCCGCTCCCCCGTGGGCTGTGCCTCCTCTCCCCAAAGCCCTGGGCTCACACCCAGATGCCATTTGGCACCAAAAAAAAACATTAGATTGGGGAAAAAAACCCACACCTGTCTCATGCTTTGCAGGTGTGTGGGGTCACCCAGAATAGAAAATTCCAGGGCCGCAGGGTTGGCGGTGCCCGCTGAGTCCAACCCACACGGCTGCGACCTTGGCGGGGGGGGGGAGGGAGTATTAAAATAATTAGGGATTTTATTTTATTTTTTCCAAGGGAGGACTTTAGCAAGTCTCCCCGTCCCATCC
>QJSC01011878.1:581764-596251 GCA_003697955.1 Calidris pygmaea
TCTTTTTTTTTTTTTTTTCCTTTTTATTTGGACATTGCAGAAATAGCCCTGTGTAGTGGATAAAAGTGCAACATACACAATATTTAAGAAAAAGGAGGAAAGAAAACCTGCCTTGAGGTCTGTCAGTCAGAGTCGCAAACAGAAACAAGAAACCGAGCCCTCACGCAAGAGGCGCCTTTTTTTTTTTCCTTTTTTTTTTTTTTTTTTTTTTTTTTTTTTTTTTTTTTTTTATGCACATCATGCAAAATAGTTAAAAAGAAAGATTAGAAAAGAGAAGTCAAAGAAAACCCCACGAAAGATCGACCGAGCCCTAGAAAGAGCAGAAAACCCCGAGCGCTGCTCGACCCGGGGAGGGAAATCGCTGCCCTCCGGCATCTCCAAGTGTTTGGCACTCTTGTGATTACATTAGATTAGGTTTGTGTTTTTTTTTTATAGAGAGAGAGAGATTTTTTTTTTTTAATACAGTCTATTAAAGAGAGGAAACTGCCACAATATAAAAAAAAAAAAAAAAAAAAAACAAACAAAATCACCCACACTACAGATTGCATGGAAGTTAGAAAAGCCAAGCGTCCCCCCCTACCCGCCCTGTACATAGAAAATCTCTCCCTTTGCTCACAGCAACTGAGAAATACAAGCTTTAAAAAATAAACCAGCAATTCTTCCTCTAGGCCCTTCCTTTATAAAAGTTTTTTTTTCTTTTGTGGTTTTTTTTTTTTCCCCTCGAGAACCTTAAAACATGACTAAAAGGAAATATATATACATATTTTTTTTATATCATTTTCCGACATCCAAAGACATCAACATAAAAAAAAAAATAATTAATAATAATCATAAGGAAGGGGGATAGAGCGTGGTACATCCAAGTGCACAGATTCATTTTTGCAAGATTAAATAATGTAAACAAGGTGCCCGCGGGGACCGACCCAGGCCGGGGGGACACCCCGGGGACCGACTCCCCCCAACCCCCCCAATCCCCCCCCCCATCTTCTGCTGCCCCCTTTCCTCTTACCCCCCGATCTAACGTGGTGCCGGGTTCATCCCACCGAGACAAGAAATCCCGAGTAATTCAGAGCCGCGGCGTGACGCCTCCGTTCATCCCTCGCGTCGGCCGGTCGGGGTGGGGTTTTTTTTGGAGCGGGTGATTATTTTTCCGATTATTAATTATTTTTAGTATTGTAATTATATATATTTTTTTTTTAATTTGTCGCTGGGCTTTGTCTCGCTCGCCGCCCTCCCCTCCGGGGGGGACANTGCCCCGCTCCTGCCATGCCGGCTTCCCGGCAGCCGCCGAGGGAGGGGGGGACTGTCCCTGAAGGAAGAAACGGAAATGTTTTTCCCAATTCCTTTTACAAGCGTTGATTAGAGAGAGATGCTGGGAAGGGATAAAATCAGAACCCCGAAACTCCCAAACTGGTCATACCAAGCGAAGTACCGTACTCGTTAGGGTTTACCCCTCCCCCAAGCTTCAGCCGAGCATCCCCGGGGGGGCTTTAAACACCGGGAGGGGCCTTTTCCGAGAGATTTTGCAGCACATCATCGATTCTGTCGTCTTCAATCACCACTGGAAAGCAGGAAAAAAAAAAAAAACACAGAGAGAAGGGTGATGAATGCGCTGCTGCCGTGGTGTCCCCCCCCCACCCAAGGTCACCTCAGGGTGGTGGGGGCATTTTTTGGGGTGGGCGGGTGTGGGTGTGTGTATCCTACAGCCCTAGTGGCAAAGCCAGAGGGGAACTGGTACTCGGTGCACCGTGCCCTGTCCCCGGGGAGGGTACCTGGTACCCTACACCCCCCCCAGTCCCTGGTGGGGGTACCTACCCCCCCCGACATGGTGCCTTGTCCCCCAAGGAAGGTCCTTTCACCTCTACGCCCTGGGAATGGTCCCCGGGGCACCCTGGGGAAGGTCTCTGCTGTCCTACACCCCGGCAAAGTCCCCAGGGCACCGTGACCTGTCCCCAAGGAAGGTCCCCAACACCCCGGGAAGGTCCCCGGGACATGATGCCCATGACATCCCGTGGGAAGCCCAGAGCTCTGTGTCCTGTCCCTGGGACACGATGCCCGTGACATCCCACAGGGAGCACAGAGTCCCCTATCCTGTCCCTGGGGACAGTCCCCGGTGTCCTGCATCCTGGGGAAGGTCCCCGGGACATGATGCCCATGACATCCCGCAGGGAGCCCAGAGCTCCATGTCCTGTCCCTGGGGACAATCCTCGGTGTCCTGCATCCCGGGGAAGGTCCCTGGGACATGATGCCCGTGACATCCCGCAGGGAGCACAGAGCCCTGTGTCCTGTCTCTGGGGACAATCCTCGGTGTCCTGCAGCCCCGGGAAAGGTCCCCGGGACATGATACCCGACATCCCGCAGGGTTCCCCGTTGCACCGTGCCCTGTCCCTGGGGACAATCCCCGGGACACGATGCCCGACATCCCGCAGGGACCCCAGAGCTCCGTGTCCTCTCCCTGGGGACAATCCCCGCTGTCCTGCATCCCCAGGAAAGGTCCCCGGGGACACGATGCCCGTGACATCCCGCAGGGTCCCCCGTTGCGCCGCGCCCCGTCCCTGGGGATGCTCCCCGCTTCCCTGTCCCCTCCACCCCGGGAAGGTCCCCGGGGAAGGTCCCGGTGCCGGTCCCGGTGTCCCCCGTCCCCGCCGAACACCCACCTCTCTTGCTGCGGCCGATTTGCCCCAGCTTGGGGGGCCGCTTGCCCTGCCCTCCGGCGAGGAGGCCGTCGGGGCCGCGGAGGCGAACGGGGAAGGGCAGCTGCCCCACGGCCGCGTCCCCCGCCAGCTGCCCCTCGCCGTAGGGCGGCCCCTCCGACATGGGGGCGGCGGGGGGGGGCCCGCCGCCGCCGCCGCCCCCCGACAGCCTCCCGGGGCGCGGGGCCCGCGGGCCCGGGGCAGCGGCGGAGCGGAGCGGGGCGGCCGCCCCGTCACATCCCGGCCCGGGCCCGGCGCTGCTGGCGGCTCGGCGGCTGCGGCGGCGGCTCCGGCGGCGGCGGCGATAGAGAAGCGGGAGGCGGGACCGGGCGGGACGGGGCGGGAGCGGGACGGCCCCCCGCCACCGGCAGCGGCACCGCCCCCGCCGGGCTGCCCCACGCACCCCGGGGATCCCCGGGGCTGCCCCACCGGCCTGCCCCGCAGCGTCCCCGGGGGGCCCCGAGCTGCCCCACAGCAACTCCGATGAGCCCCACGTCCCTGGGGAGCCTGGAGCTGCCCCACAGCATCCCCGAAGTGGCCCCACAGTATCCCCGAAGTGGCCCCACAGTATCCCTGTAGAGCCCGGAGCTGCCCCACGGCCACTCCTGGGGAGCCTGGAGCTGCCCCTCAGCATCCCTGGGGAGCTTGAAGCTGCCCCACAGCATCCCCGGGGTGGCCTGAGCTGCCCCACAGCATCTCCGGTGAGTCCCATATCCCTGGGGAGCCCACGTCTGCCCCACAGCCACTCCTGGGGAGCCCCAAGCTGCCTCTCAGCATCCCTGGGGAGCTTGAAGCTGCCCCACAGCATCCCCGGGGGGGCCCAAGCTGCCCCACAGCATCTCCGGTGAGTCCCACATCCCTGGGGAGCCTTGAGATGCCCCTCAGCATCCCTAGGGAGCCCGGAGCTGCCCCACAACCATTCCTGGGGAGCCCCAAGCTGCCTCTCAGCATCCCTGGGGAGCTTGAAGCTGCCCCACAGCATCCCGGGGGACCCCAAGCTGCCCCACAGCATCCCTGGGGAGCCCGGAGCTGCTGAACAGGCAACCCTGGAGATCCCAGAGCTGTCTCACGTTATCTCTTTGGAGCCTGGAGCTGCTCGACAGCAGCCCACAGCGAGCTCAGGCTGCCCCACAGCCACTTCTGGGGAGCCTAGGCTGCCCCACAACCACATCTAGGAAGCTCAGAGCTGCTCCATAGGGTCCCTGACGAGTGTGGAACTGCCCCACAGCATCCCTGGGGAGCCCGGAGCTGCCCCATGTTATCCCTTTAGAGCTTGGAGCTGTTCTACAGCAACCCCCAGCGAGCCCAGAGCTGCCCCACAACCACTCCTGGGGAGCCCAGAGCTGCCCCACAACCACTCCTGGGGAGCCCAGAGCTGCCCCACAACCACTCCTGGGGAGCCCAGAGCTGCCCCACAGCCAATCTAGGGAGCCCAGAGCTGCCCCACAGCATTTCGGGGGGGCCTAGGCTGCCCCAGAACCACATCTAGGATGCTCAGAGCTGCCCCACAGCATCCCCGGGGAGCCCAGCGCCTGTCCCCATGGAGTGTGGGCTCAGCCCCACACCTCTCCTGCAGAGCCCAGCAGAAATTAACCTTCTCGGGGACCTCTCCATGGGGGGCTGTGATGTGGGGAGTCGCTCTGGCTGTCGGTCCCCAAGACGTGTCCCTGCACAAGCCTTTCCCAGGGGGACTGCGGGGGAGACTTGTGGGTCACCGTGAGCTTTCCATGGGGTTTTTCCCCACAGCAAAGGCGGTTATTGCCCCGGCCAAGCGAGCCAGCCCAGCCGAGGGACGACGGGGAGGCTGGGGCTATCGTTTTGGGGCAGACTGCAGCCATTTGGGGTGGGGGGTGTTCAGGCATCCCTGGTGCATCCCCTGCAAAGCAGAGTTGGGGGGGGATGACAGTGGGGACAAGAGGAAAAAAACCCATTTTTGTGGGGTTACAACATCTCCGCCAGCGGATCCCTCTGGAAGCGGGAGCCCGGCTCGTTTGGGGCCGAGTGGGAGGGCGGCACGGGAAGGAGAGGGGCTGGGGACGTGCTGCCCCGGGGCTGCTCCCGACTCCCCAACCCCTCGTTTGCCCAAAATCCTCAGCTCCAGGAGCCGCAGCAGCCCCTCTCCCGCGCCCCCGCACACCCCCGAGCTGTCAGCTCCTTACATAAGGTTGCGTCTCCGCCCGAGATATCACGGGGGAAAAGCTGGAAAACAGGAGGCGAAAGGTAACGGGGAAAGCACAGCCCCCCCAAAAGTGTATTTTTAGGCTCCGCGTGACGGCTCCGTTCCCCGGGGAAAGCGCCGAGGCTGGGGGGCTCAATCTGCCTGAGGGACAGGGGGGGGTGACCTCCCCGCTGCCCCCCATCCAGGGGACAAGGCTTTTTTGGGGTGGCTGGTCCCCAGGAAACCGCAGCTGCGGGGGGAAAGGCAAAGCCGTGACACGGCACGGGGAGCGATGGGCAGCAAAAAAACCAGCCTCTAAATATGATTATTTTTTCCAGCAGAAAGCGCCTTTTAAGAGAAGGAGTCAGGGGTCTCGGGTGGTCCAGGGTCTTAAATCCATGATCTGGGGAAGACGGCAGCGTGATCCACGGGGGAAAGTCTTGGGGCTTTTTTGTTGTTTTGTGGTTGTTTTTTTTTATTTCCACGATGCACTTTGAGCCGCTGATAAAAGGAGATTTTATTTTCCGGCAGCAGCAGGAGGGCAGGGCAGGGCCGTAACCGCGGGGAGGGATGTCTCTCTCCGCCGGTGAGATGGATTCTGGCTTTTCCTGCTGGGATTTTGGTTTTTTCCGGCCGGGATCGTGTCTTTCCCCGCCGGCAGGCAGGCAGCGTCGGTGCGGCAGGCAGCCACCGCCATCTACAGCCGGCTGCAGGTGGCCCTTCTCGGCACTTGGGGTGGTCCAAGGCCCCGCTCCTCGGGCTGGTGGCTTCGTGCCACACAACCACGGTGGCCTTCGGACACCCCCCGGCCGGGCTGGTTAATGGTTAATGAGGAAACAACCCGTTTCTTCCTTAAATTCGGCATTTTCCTGGCAGTCCTCAGAGAAGCAGAGCCCTCAGGGGGATGCGAGCGGCTCTGCCTGTCGGCAGGGCGCAGGGTCTTCCTCCAAATCCCAGGAATTTCGACCGTTCCTACGCCAGGCTCCCAAATCAGGGGCTTCCCCGCCTCCTCCTTGTGTTCCTCTAATTAAAAACTCAGTGCTGTCCACAGCAAAGGTTAATTGAAGCCTCACTTTGGGTTCGTTAACCCTCTCGGGTGCAGTCACCGGACGTGATTTGCAGCAAAACGGGGTGGGGGGGGGGAGTCAGGGAACAGGAATTTTCCTTTTCCATGTGAAAAGGAAAATTTGGGGGGTTTTGGTGCCGCCTGCGTTACAGCCAAGGGGACACTGGTGTCTGTCGTGACAGTGCTGTCGTGACAGCGCAGAGGGATGCAATCCCACCCCCCTTACCCCACCTCCATCACTCCCCCACAGCGATTTACGTCCCCCCTGTGATCAGCACAGCGCGTACGGTCCCCAGAGCACAGAGGGGCAGCAGATCCCGTGTGTCCCCCCCGCTCAGGGTCACGCAATGATCCGAGACAAACACACTCCGTCCTATTTTATTACTTTACATCCCTTTTTTCTATTCCCAGCCCAAGCCAAGTGCAGAAAATCAGCCCACAGCGTTTTCACCTCCCCGTTCCAGCGCGATAGGGTCACAAACCCGTTTCGGGGATGATGACAGAACCACTCACGTTCACACAAAAGCCCCCCCCTGAAAGCCCACCCCGCTCCGTCGGTCCCCGGAGCCAGGTGGCAGCGTCGCTTGAATCCTGCAGCCTCAGAGAAGCCGTAACACATCTCTTTTTCCACACATACCCCTCCCCACCAACGTTTTTATAAGCTGGTTATTTCATGACGCAAACCCTGAGAGTCTGACTCTTTTAACAGAAGCGCTTGAAACTGCATCTCCTCGCCCAGCTGAGCGCCCTTTGCGAGGAATCCTCATCATCCTTTGTGAGGAATCCTCGTCCCTCTTTGCAAGGAATCCTCATTTCCCACCCCAAAAACCTCCGGAGCGCGATATGAGCCCTGCTCAGCCGGACTGTCACCTTTGAAGACCCCGGCTCTGCACCCCCTACTCGCTCCAGCTCCTCTCCCCTTCCCCCAAAAAACTCAACCAGCCAAGCAGCCAGGTGAGAAAACCCCTCGGCGAGAGACAGCTTTAATGCCAAAAGCTTCCCCTCCCACCCCCAACACCCACAAAAATTTAACTGTTGTATAAGGGCACCACCCTGGAGATGGACTGCCGGCAGATGGGGCACTTTTTGGGCTCGGGGAGAGCCCGGTAGCACTCCTTGCAAGAGCAAACGTGCCCGCACTCCAGGAAGACGCAGGATTTGACGTTGCTTAAACAGATGACGCAGGCGTTTTTGAGGGTCTCTCCCCCTTCTGCGTTCATTTCGCGCATCAGGCGCTCCTGGGCCTGTCGGAATTCATCCTGCATCTGCCTGAGGTGCCGCCGCTGGCGGTGATGCCGGTACTGCTTGCGGAGGATGAAGAAGAGGACGGCGCAGGTGGCAAAGCCGAAAAGGACGGTGAGGATTTTCCAGAAGCGGACGTTGGATTCTTGTTTCTGCAGCAAGGAGTCGAAATCCAGGGCGCTCAGGTAGTAGGGCATGCCCTGCTTGGGGGGCTGCAGCTTGATGGTGGCGTTGTCCAGGACCAGCTCTCCCACCCCCGTCAGCGCCGTGCCCACCTTCAGCATCTGCTCCGTCTCCTGAATGCCCTTGGGGCGCTCGCCGCTGATGTAGTGGCCGATGACGTCGGTGAAGGACTGGACAGAGGGGTGAAATTTTTCATACACCGTCTCCAGGCTGAGCTCGGCGGCGTCCAGCGGCTTCATCACCCTGACGGTGACGCCGGCGCCGTCCTCCGGAGGGACCAGGTCGAAGGGGGTGGTGTTGGTTCTCTGGTGGATGATCTTCTCGTAGTCGTTCCTGGGGAAGGAGAAAGGGATAAAGCTAAACGTTGGGCACTTCCCCCCGAGGGAAACGCCGCCTGGGCTGGACTGTGAATTTTTTGGGGACTGCCAAGCCGTCACCGGCCCTGAGGGAAGTTTATTTGGATGGGATTCGCTGGAGAATGGCATTTCCCCCTCGTGGGACCACTTGGATGTGCATGAGGTCCCTCCACCCTCACCTTAGCACTTGCACAGTCCCCACAAAAGCAGCGTGGGCTTCCACTGTCACCAGGAGAGAGCTTCAGCCCACCTAATTCCCCATCTCCCCTCATCTCCCCATGGCGTTCCCGGCTGCCAGAAACCACCCTGCAAGGAGAAGCGCTGCTCGTCACACACACAGATTCAATAAGCGTCATCCAATTAGCTGAGGCTCAAAAACTGTGGCTGTGCCCTCGTTCCAGCAGCTCTCAGGACCATCCACTGGTCCTGAGGACCCCAATCCAACTGAATTTCTGTCTTGGAAGGTATCGTTTTGCTCAGGAAGTACCACCCGTAACAACGTGGTGCTGCTGATAGATGTTCTGCCCACGTTGGGTTACTCTGCGTGCTTGTCTGCAGCCCCTATGTGAACTCTGAAAAGATACAGCCCCAAAAACAGCCGAAGGCACCCCATTTTGGCAGCTGTAACGGGGCCACAGCCACTGTGGAGTCCAGTTCTGGGGAACCTTGGTCACTCTGGCCATGTCTGAAGCCATCTCAGGGTGTCAGGCCCTCCAAGGACACCTCAGCTGGTCTGAAAACCAGATTTTTGCGGGTGCCGAGCACGTACCAGAGGTGGGTTGTTCGGTTCCACACCATCTTGTGCTCCTGCAGCGTCAGGCGCTGGATGACGCCCTTGCAGTTCTCCACAAACTGGCTGCTCAGAGTCTCCTTAACAGACCGCACCACGCCTGGAAGACAAACCCGCAGCGCGTGTGAGGTGCTGGTGAATCATCTGCTTCACTTCTGATTGCGTACAGCGAGTATGGGCAGTATCTGTACGAGATCTGTTGGAGCATGTCCAGAGGAGGCCACAGAGATGCTGGGAGGGCTGGAGCCCCTCTGCTGGGAGGACAGGCTGAGAGAGTTGGGGGGTTCAGCCTGGAGAAGAGAAGGCTCCGGGGAAACCTTAGAGCCCCTTCCAGTCCCTAAAGGGGCTCCAGGAAAGCTGGGGAGGGACTCTGGATCAGGGAGGGGAGCCACAGGATGAGGGGGAAGGGTTTGACACTGAAAGAGGGGAGATGGAGATGAGATACTGGTAAGAAAGGAGGGTGGTGAGAGCCTGGCCCAGGTTGCCCAGAGAAGCTGTGGCTGCCCCATCCCTGGAGGGGTTCAAGGCCAGGTTGGAGGGGGCTTGGAGTGACCTGGGCTGGTGGGAGGTGTCCCTGCCCAGGGCAGGGGGTGGCACTTGGGGGGCTTTAAGGTCCTTTCCAACCCAAACCACTCCATGATTCTGAGACGGGGGAGGCTGAAGAGCCGACAACCCGTGCTTTGAGCCGTCGGGATGGCCTGACGGGGGAGAGACGAGCCGCCGGGCGCAGACCCGGGGGGCTGGGGCTGACAGCCCTTGCCCTGCCCCTACCTTCGATGACCGCGTAGGGGACGCAGCGCCCCGGCGCCTCCAGCAGCACCGCCCGCAGCTCCCCGTCCAGCCGGACCTTCTTGGCGCCCTGCGGGGAGGAAACGGGAGGCCGCGGCTCAGCCGAGGGGACCAGGCCGCGGTCGGAGCCCCGGGACCAGGCCGCGGTCGGGGCCCCGGTGACCCCTCGCACCCACCTGGAGGCCGCGGGCGACGCGGGCCTTCTGCCGGTAAACGGAGTAGAGCAGGGCGGTGAGGGCGGTGCTGGCGGCCAGCAGCGCGGCCTGCGCGGCCGAGGGCCGCCCGCCGCCCTCCATCGCCGCCGTTACCGCGGCAACAGCCCGAACGGCGGCGCCGGGTGATGACGTCAGAGCGCGGCGCTCTGGCCGCCGGCGACGCCACCATAGAGACGCGGTCCGCCAGGGGGCTCAATCCGGTACGAAGGGCCCTCAGCAACCCCCAACCAAAGCCTTGTTGGGGGGCTGGGGCCTGCTCCGCCTCCTCCCTCTCCCTCCCCACGGCCTGTGGGGTGAGATTCGGCCTCCCCCGGCCCCACGGGGCGTTGGCGGGCGTGGGGGTGAGGGGTAAATCCCAGCCCCCGGGGCCCTTTCTGGGGGCAGGCCAGGGCCCAGCCCTTCCGTGGTCTCGGGTGGGTGAGGCTAAACCCCCGCCCCACAAGGCCTTTGGTGGAGATGAGCCCAAATCCCAGCTGCCCCCCAGGAGTGTTGTAGCAGGGCCCCAAAAAAATCCCAATTCTCCCAGGGGAGAATTGGGGGAAACAGTTCCAATGCCCCCACACCCCCTCTCCTGGGCCTTGGAGGAAAAGGGGGAAGCTCCAGGCCCCCCCATCTCCCACCAGGGCCTTGGGGACGCGGTGGGAGCAGAAGCCCAAATCCCAGCCGCTCCCCAGGATTGTGGTAGCAGGGCCCAAAAAATCCCAGTACTTGCAAACCCTCTGGTGGACTCGGGGAGGGGCACAGCTCTAATGCCCCCTTCCCAGGGCCCAGGAGTTGGGTGGAAGCCCAAATCCCAGTTTTCCCCTAAGCCTGAGGGGTGTCTTTCCCCCCTGGGCTGGGGAGGGGGGGATCTGCCCAAAACCCAGCTCTGTAGTTGCCTTAGGGAGGGGTGTTCATGACCCCTCACCGAGGTGTGGGGCAGCAGCACCCCACGGCCCCCAAGGGCCCCCCCACTGCAAGGACATGGCTCAATGTGGGGCCTGTGGGGATTCAGCCCCCAGTCCCATTTTGTAGGGACCTTGTGCACTGCATGCAGGGCCACAGTCAGGCTGGGGACACACACACACAAGACCCTGCTCTCTCCCCACTTTTCTCTTTCCATTGGTTTTTCTGGGAAAGCAGCGAAAGGGGAGGGAAAAAATAGTCATTTTTGGTAAACGATTGATGTTCAGGGCCTTGGCGCTGCTTTTGGGGTGAGCAGTGGGGGCTGCAGGCAGGTCCCACTCTCTGCTGGGAGGTCCGAGGGGCCAGACCCCCATAGCAGCCTCCCTGGCGCGGGCGGCCTTGTGCCACCCCCCTAGCCCCCCCAGCTCTATATGTAAAAAAGCAAGTTGCCATGACTACGTGGAGCAGCTCTCGCCAGCCCTTGGTGCCGCAGGGAGGATGCAGAAAGAGCCAGGGATCCTGCAGCCCCCCCCTCGGCTTGGCTTCCCTTGTTGGGGGGTAAATTCAGTATAAAGCCCCCCAAATTCGGTATAACCCCCCCTCCCAAACTGCCTCGATGCTTAACTCTTCCTCTCCCGTTGTCCAGGGCTCGGTCCAGGCGAGACACAGGCGCTGTTACACCACAGAAAACACACATCGACTTTATTATGGCCGCTGCGGAGGAGGCACAAGAGCAGGTTCGTGTGGGGGGTGTTGGGGGGGGGTCCCTGGGGTGCAAACCCCCCCAACCAAGGGGTCTTCCTTACAAACGAAGCCGCTGTCTCGTCCAGATTCATCCCCGAGGAGGGTCCGACTTCATCTTGGGGTGCAGGGAGGGCAACCTCGTCCCCAAAAACGGGGTGACCCGCTGCTGCGGCTCAGCACGTCGGGGGCCGGGGCCCACGCAGGCTGCACCCCCGCATCTCCCTGGCCAGCCGCAGCACGGCGGTGGGACCCCCGTCCCCTCGGGGTGCCCCGGTGCCGAAGGCCACCTCCTCCTCCTCTTCCTCCATGATGGAGCTGAGGCGGGGGGCGCAGCGGGCCCTCTCGGCGGGCGGGCGGTAGGGACACTTGGCGTTGAGCAGCCTGCGGAGGGGCACCAAGGGGACAATGGCGTCGCCCAGGAGCTGCTGCTGGACGTGACGGAAATCGTTCTGCCTCTTGAGGCGTTTGAACTCGTTGAAGGCGGAGGCGGAGGTCTGGTAGAGGAGGAGGGCCATGGCGCGCGCCTTGTCGGCTTTGGAGACCAGGACGGCGTGGCAGCGCAGAACCACCGCCTTGTTCTTCACCTGGTGCCGGTAAACCCAGGCGAAGACCTTGGGGTGCCGGCGGTCGGCGGCGCAGTAGGTGATGCGGTGCAGGAGGTACGCGTGGCCCGGCCGGCGGGCTCCCTTCTCGCAGGGGGTCATACGGATGCCTTGGGGTCCCAACGTCAGCTTCATCTTGGCCCCGCCGGCCCCGGCGTCGCTCTTCGCCCAGATCTTGCCCACCGCCTCCTCCGTGCAGCCCTCCCCTTTGGCGTGCAGGGTGACGGCGTTGCCCAGGTACCGCACCGTGTACGTCGGATCCTCCTTGTTCAGCTCCACTTTCTGGCGTTTGCCGCGGAAGATGCTGCCCAGCCGCTCGAGGGGGCAGTCGGGCAGGAGGTCCGGGCAGGAGCGTAGGAACCCGGCCAGCAACGCCGCGTAGCTCAACCCCGGCCCCAGGCTTTTGCCTTTGCACTTACGTTCGTTTTCCACCAGCACGAACTTGCTCCGGCGCCAGGGCAGCATCTCCGCTCTGCCGAGGGGCTCCCCCTTCCACCGCTACGCCTCCTCTAATCCCACCTCTTTGCCAGCAGAGGGGCGAACCCCCCCTTTTCCCCGCAACCCCAGACCTCCAAAACTGGGTGGGGGGTGCCCCCCTGCACCCCCCTTCTCCCCCCCTCCTCCCCCCCCCACGCAGGGGGGGATGTCCCTACCCCGGTGCGGTGGGATGCAGCTGCCCGGTATCCGATGATGCCGGTTTCCCAAAGGAAGGATGCGGAGCCGTTTGGCCGAGGATGCCGCCGCGTTCCGGCTGCCGCCTGCGCCTGCTGCGGGAGCGACGGCGGCTGCGGGGACGCAGCTCTCCGTGGGCTGCTCCACCTCCCCGCGCCGCCGCCGCCGCCGTCGTCGCCCTCGGTTCACGCTCAGGCAGGGAAATAAAGATGCTGGTGTAATAAAGACACCCCCTCCCCCCCAGCCCTGCAGCAGCCAGACCCCCAGCAACCAGAGCCCACCCACGCCGGGGGGGAAATTAGGGCAGGAACCAGGGGGGATGATTTTTGGGAGGGTCAGACATCGGCGTGAGGAAAGATGGGGTTTTTTCCCCAAAGCTGAGCGCTGCACTAGGGGGTGCACCGGGGTTTGCAGATCCTGCAGGTTTGCTGGTATTTTTTTGCTCCAGAAATCCCATTTTTCCCTATTATTTTCACCCAGCCAGGTCCTCCCTCTCGGGCTCAGCTTTTGCCTTTTAACCTGTTGCTTTTAACTCTGGGATGGATTCTCTCTGGGCAAAAACAAATGCCATTTGGAGCAGCTCAGATTTTTGGGGGAGCGCTGCAGGGTGCCTGTGGGATTTCAGGCTCACGGCAGAGTCTGAGGCTGTTCAGGATTCAGCTCCTTCAGTTCAAACCCTAATTTCCACTTTTTTTTTTTGCCACCTGGGGCTTTTTGTGGGTGCAGCGGGGAGACCCTTGGGCTCAGGGACCCACAAAGATGCTCTGGCTGCCTTGGGGTTAAAAAATGGGGAGGAGAAAGGGGTAAAATAACAGTGTGTGCCCCCGTTTTTAGTGAATTTGGGGAGGAAAACCTGAGCAGGGTGTTGCAGGGAGCGGGAAGCCATTTCCCAGCAGCTTCCCAGCTTTTCTACGGTTTGAGCGAAGCAACTGCAACCTTAAAATAGCTGCTTCACAGACAGGCAGTGCCGGCCCCGCGCCTCTCGCTGCCGTGGCCTCGGCAGCCTCGTAGGTTTTTGCAGCCAAAATAATAAAAAAATGTAGGCGTTTGAGGTAGTTTTTGGCTTTTCTGCTGCGTCTCGGGGTGTGTGGTTTGCTCCCAGGCACCAGGATGGTTTTGGGGAAGGGGCGATTAGTGAATTAGTGCAAACGAGGAAGGTTTCGATCCACGCCAGCCTCTATCTTTTGTTGTTTCTGTTCTTGCCCTCATCGACAGAGTTAAGGACTCTTTATTTAATTGTGTGGGGTTCATATCAACAGGACAGGATTAAACCCTCCACGAAAGCTCATTTATTTATAGATCCCACATTATTTAGGAGAGGGGTCCCCCTGCTCCCACAGTGCCTCCCATAAGCTGACTGGGGCTGGTTTTCCTTTTCTCTCTCAGGTTTTGGGGGGCACATGAGAATTGTGGCTCATTTTAGATGAGAAAACAACTGGGATTTGCACTTCAAAAGCGGAAAGGAAGGCTCTGAGTTGGTTCAGTGCTGCTGATCCCTCCTCTAGATGCTTCTTGCCTTGACTGACTGCCTTTGCGAGTAACTAACTGTCATCATTAGGTCCCAGGGTGAACGAGCACCTGCACAGCATGAGGAAGGTGGGTGACCTGGCATAATACCGATCCATTCTCAAATCTCAAAACCACATCAGAGGCTGCTGCTAATTTGGGTGCCACATCCCAGCCTGTCTTGGCTTGTCAGCACCGACCCAGCGCCAAGATTTGCTGGCAAAACCGGTGGGTAAGGTCAAAATCTTCCCCAAATCCAGCAAACTGGACAAAAATCCCAGTGATAAATGAGCAGAGGCTGTGACATCCATCCTTGCAGCTGGAAAATGGGGCATTAAGCTCCTCCAGCAAGGGATAAAAAAAGAGATATCTTTAATTAAAGATCAATTTGCTCTGATCAGCCTGGCATCCCGGGAGCCCTTTACCCGGCGTGGGCTGATTCCCATGGAAGAATTTGGACTCGAGCGGCACGAGGGCATCCCAAAACGGGCTTTTATGGCCCCCCTCTTCAGCCAGCTTTCCCTGCTGCTTGGCAGCCTGTAGGTAAAAGACCTGGGAAAATGTGATGTGTATATATATATATTTT
>QJSC01011878.1:596366-716625 GCA_003697955.1 Calidris pygmaea
GGGGCGTTATCCCGGCGGGGCTGGCCAGCCTATTTTTTCCAGGCGAGGAAATATTTAACCGCGGCGTCAGCGAGCAGGACAGGCGGGTGCAGGCATGGAGGGTGGCAGGCAGCACCTGGTCCCCGCTGCCCCCCCGGGGCAGCCCCAGGGGGAATCCCTGCAGCTCCTGCTGCGCCGCAGCCGGGAGGCCAAAAACTGTGCCTATTGCCCCTACAGCCGCTTCCCGGTGGGCGCCGCGCTGCTCACTGCCGGCGGGGAGATCTTCTCTGGTAAGCCGGGGGCTGTGAGACACCCCCCCTCCTTTAGGTTTTGGGGTCCCCCACGCAACCCTTTGGGGCATGCATGGGGGTGCAGAGGGAACAGGGTGCTGGTTCCTTCCCCCCTCCCCTTCCCCGGCTGCCTCTTGGCAGTCACCATCCCAGAACGAGCCAAAGATCGCAGCGGATGGGAAAATACGGGAAATAAATAGGGGAAGCGGGGAATGTGTTGGCAAGAGGGTGGTGCACAGGGAATATGGGGCTTTTTTTGCAAATTCCTCCACCCACCCCCCCCCACCGGCCAAAATCACCCAGAGGGGAGCTGGTGGGGTTCAGGGTGGCTGAGGGGGGTTGCTGGGGGGTTCCCCGCAGGGTGCAACGTGGAGAATGCCTGCTACAGCCTGGGGATGTGCGCCGAGCGCACCGCCATCCAAAAAGCCATCTCCGAGGGACACACCAGCTTCAAGGCCATGGCCATCTCCAGGTAAGGGCACCCCGAGAGCTGGCACGGTGAGGGATGGGCAGGGGGGGGCAGCGGGAAAAACCCCAAGGGGCAGCTTCTGCTGCAGCAACCTGAGAATTTTTTTTGGGGGGAAAGCAGGTTTCTGCCTGTTTTTTGGAGGATGTGGGGGGGTAAATACGCTGTCGCTCTTTATTTGTTGGTGGATGAAGGTCTTCTACAGGTGTTCTCCCTGCCTCAAGACTGAGTTCTGTTCCCTTCTCTTTTGGCAGTGACATGAGGGACTTCATCACGCCCTGCGGTGCCTGCAGACAAGTGATGAGAGAGGTGAGTGTTCACGCGGGGGCCCCACATCTCCTGACCCCAGGCATCGTCCCCAACCCCAGGCATTGTCCCCTGACCCTAGGCATCTCCCCCAAAACACCTGGAAGTGCAAATGGGGGGTTGCAGCCCCTGTCCCCAGCCCCAGGACCGGCTCTGGGCTCCTCAAATTGCCCTCTCTGGGAAAGGGGGATTCCTCTCCGTTCCATGGGTGCCCGGTGGTAATTTATTAACTCGCCCTCTCCAGGGGGTTTAATTCCTCCCAGGAGCTGCTGGGTGCAGAGTTTGGCCCCGGAGCTGTTGCCCCGGCTCTGCCAAGCCTGAAAATGGGGCTTTTCCTGCAAAAGCTGAGCTCCCCGCAGAGCCCGTCCTGCTCTTACCTCCCTCCTCCCCACGGGCACCCCGGCACCCGCAGCCCGGTTTTGGGTGGTTAATATTTAATGGGTCGCAGGGCTTGGCTCGGTGGCCGGATTCATCAGGTTTGGAGGCACCAGGACTCACCCTGGGGCGGGGTGGGGGGACAAAAATGGAAGATCTGCACCCAAAATACCCCTTGGGGCAGACGATGCTGAAAAGCTGCCCCAAAATACATGCAATAGAGGGGGATGCTCGCCACGAACCTGGCCAAAAAAAAAAAAAAATAAAAAAAAGGATTATTTGAAGAATTTGGGGAAGAAGTGCAGGTTTTGCATCAAGGCACTTTTTCTCCCTCTTCTCCTCCAGTTTGGCACGGACTGGGATGTCTACCTGACCAAAGCCGATGGGACCTACATCGTCAAGAGGCTGGAGGAGCTGCTGCCACTCTCCTTCGGCCCCGAGGACCTGAAGAAGGTGTGAGCAGCACGGCCGGCGCCGGCCTTTGCCCTTCGGCAGCAGGGGAGGATGGTTTTCCCCGATTCCCCCGGTGTGTAAGCGGCTTTTTGGGGACGATGCAATGGGAAATGCATTTATAGTGTTAAGTTATCCATTCCTCTCGCTCGATTTCTGATTCAGCGCTGATTCGCAGATGCCGGCCCCACCTCTCCCCAGGGAAATGGTGAAATCAAATTGTAGAAATTCCCTGTTATTAGGAAAAAAGAAAAAAAAAAAGTGTCCAGATCTCGCTGTAGGCGAGGGGGGAAATCACAGGCGGAAAAGGGTTTGAGGCACGGCTCGAGCTTGGGCTTGTTGGTACCAAAACGACTCCTAAATAGTGCAAAATCATTGCTTGGGAAAATGCTGGATTCTTTAGCTCTGAAGGAGAAGTGAAAGCCAAGAGAAAAGGCTCCACCAACCCCAGTGGTTATTAATAAGCCAGTTGAGATTAGGCGATTTGCTGGAACTGGATGGTTATCGCCCTCAGCGTGTCCTTTGCTCGTTTCTCTCTGGCTTGTTTTTCTTCCTTTTATTCCGTTTGTGGGGACGAAGAGGGAGAAGAGTTTTCTGGGGAGTTTTGTGTCTCCGGAGTAACGCCGTTTGCTGACCGTATGATTAATTTAATTGCTCACAATGAAAAATTAATGTGTTATATTTCCAAACAGGCGCTGGGTTGGGCATTACTGCCTACGCCCAAGCAAAATAAAAGCAGTCCTGGTTTATCTCCTGCAATTTGCAGTCAAATGATGAATCAATCACAGGGAAGGGGGAAGCGGGGCCTTGGGGCTGCCCCGCTGCCAGGCAGGGCAGGGAGGACACTGGCTGTGCAGGCAGGACACGACCAGAACGTGGCATAGCCCAGAGTGTGGCCAGGGCACTGCTGGCCATATGGCTAGTGTCCTCCTGCCCTCGCTGGCCATGTCCTGCTCCGTGCCCTGCTCCGTGCCCTGTGTGTGCACTGGGCTGTGCACAAGTGTCAGGGTTTAACCCCCAACAGCAACTGGGACCACACAGCCACTTGCTTGCTAGAATAGGGAAAAGAGAGAGAAAAGGAGGGGAAAAACCCTCCTTTTGGGTTGAGATAAAGATGGTTTAACAGAACAGGAACGGAAGAGGAACATAATAATAGAATCATAGAATGGTTTGGGTTGGAAGGGACCTTAAAGCCCAGCCAGTGCCACCCCCTGCCCTGGGCAGGGACACCTCCCACCACACCAGGTTGCTCCAAGCCCCCTCCAACCTGGCCTTGAACCCCTCCAGGGATGGGGCAACTACAATAATAAGGCTAAAAGAGTATACAAAATACAGTGATAGCACACAAGGTGCTCTCCCTACCCCATCCTTGGTTGCCCAGCCTCTCTGGAGCAGCAATTGCGGGTTCCTGTCCCCCCACCAACCCCCGTTTCTATACTGAGCGTGACATTTATGGTATGGAATATCCCTTTGGCCAGCGTGTCCTGTCTGTGCTCCCTCTCAGCTTCTACGGGAAGCTGAAAAATCCGTGACTTAATATAAACATTACTCAGCAACAACTAAACCAGTATGTGTTAGCAACGATCTCATACTAAATCCAAACCACAGCAGTTACTAGGAAGAAAATGAACTTTATCACAGGTGAAACCAGGACAACAAGCTGTGCCCAGGGCAGGGCTCTGGGCAGTGCCCTGGGCTGTGCCCGAGCCGTGCCCAGGGCAGTGCCATGCTCTGTGCCCTGCTGTGCACAAGGCACACCCAGCCGTGTCCTGGGCTGTGCCCTGCACGGGCACCGGGCTGTACCTTGGCTGTGCCCTGCTCCATGCCCTGCCATGTACTGGGTCGTGCCTCACCGTGCACCAGTTTGTGCCCTGCTGTGCACGGGGTCGTTCACAAGCCATGCCAAGGGCAAGGCTCTGCTCCATGCTGTGCCCCCATGCATGGCACCTGGGCTGTACCTGCTCCATGCCCTTCTGTGCACCAGTGTGTGGCCTGCTGTGCACAGGCCATGCCTTGCACTGGGCTGTCACACACCATGCACCAGCGTGTGCCCTACTGTGCTCAGGGTTGTGCACAAGCCATGCCCAGGGCTGTGCCTTGCACTGGGCTGTCACACACCATACACAAGTCTGTGCCCTGCTGTGCACAAGCCATACTCAGGGCCATGCCCTGCCATGTACTAGGTTGTGCCCCACCGTGCACCGGTTTGTGCCCTGCTGTGCATGGGGTCGTGCACAAGCCGTGCTCAGGGCAGTGCCATGCTCTGTGTCCTGCTGTGCACTAGTCCGTGCCCTGCCGTGCACAAGGCACACCCAGCCGTGTCCCGGGCTGTGCCCTGCATGGGCACCGGGCTGTACCTTGGCTGTGCCCCCCACCGTGCACCAGTTTGTGCACTGGGCCGTGCCCAGAGCTGTGACCCGTGCCCTGCTCTGTGCCCTGCCATGCCCCGGGGCCGAGCCCCTCTCCGTGTCCCGGGTTTGTTCCCTGCTCTGTCGTGGGCCGTGCCCCGCTCCACGCCGTGCAATGCCCTGCTCCGTGTCCCCGGTGGTGCCCCGGGCTGTGTCCCGCTCCGTGTCCCGCAAATCCCGGGGTTGTGCCCTGCCGTGTCCCGGTCAGTGCCCTGCTCCAAGCTCTCCATCCCCCGCCATCCCCCGCCGTGCCCCGCAAGTCCCGGGCCGTGCCCCATTCTGTGCCTCGCCGTTCCCCGCTACGTTCCCCGGCGCCGTGGCCCGTGGGTCCCGGTCAGNCGCCGTGGCCCGTGGGTCCCGGGGCTGTGCCCCGCCGTGTCCCGGTCAGTGCCCTGCTCCGTCCCCCGCCATCCCCTGCCGTCCCCCGCTCCGTTCCCCCCGCTCCGTGGCCCGTGTGTCCCGGTTAGTTCCCTGCTCCGTTCCCCGCCATCCCCCTCCGCCTCCCGCTCCGTTCCCCCCCTCCATCCCGGGGCCGGTGACGGCGCGTGAGGAGGGCGTGTCCCCCCGGCCCCGCCCCTCCCCGCCGCGGCCCCGCCCCCCCGTTGCGCTGAGGGGAAGGCAGCGGCGGCCATGGCGGTGCGGCTGCTGCTGGCCCGGGCCTTGCGCCTGCTCCCCCGCTGCCGCCCCCCTCGCTGCTACCCTCGTCCCGACCCCCGGCCCGACCCTCGGCTCGACCCCCGGCTCGCCCCGCCGCCCCAGCCCTGGCGGCCATGGCTGGCCTGGCTGCCGGCCGCCCGCCGCCTCTTCCTGCGCGGCCCGGCCGGGGGCCTGGCGGCCGCGGCTCGGCGAGGCCGCGGCGGGGTCTGCCTGGCGCTGGCCATGGCGCTGGGGCTGGTGGAGCCGCGCCTGGAGGAGCAGCGAAGGGCCGAGGCGGCGTGCCGACACATCCAGGTGCGGCGTCCCCTCGGGGCGGGCTGCTGCGGGGATCCCCCCCTACCCCGGGCCGGGGCCGGGGCCTGCCTCCGGGGAGCCCCTCGGGCGCCCTCTGTGAAGGGGAGGAGGGGTCGTTGCTGTGGGGAGCCCCAACATCCATAGAGGGGAGAAGGGGGGGGTCCTTGGATTTGGGAGCCCCTCAGTCATCTTCCATGAAGGGCAGAGGGTCCTTGCTGCGGGGAGCCCCTCAGACGCTGTCCCTAAAGGGGAAGGGGGGGTTCTTGCATTTGGGAGTCCCTCAGACATCTTCCATGAAGGGGAGGGAGAGGGTGTCCTTGCTGTGGGGAGCCCCTCACACCCCTCCTGAAGGGGAAGGGGATGGTCCTTGCTGTGGGGAGTCCCTCAGACACTATCCATGAAGGGGAAGGGGATGGTCCTTGTATTTGGGAGTCCCTCAAATATCTTCCGTGAAAGGGGGTTGTCCTTGCTATGGGGGGGCCCTCAGACACTCTCCATGAAGGGGAGAAGGGGAGGTCCTTGGGTTTGGGAGCCCCTCAGACATCTTCCGTGAAGGGTAGGGGGTCCTTGCTGTGGGGAGCCCCTCACACCCCTCATGAAGGGGAGGGGGATGGTCCTTGCTGTGGGGAGCCCATCAGACAACATCCATAAAGGGGAAGAGGGGGGGTCCTTGGGTTTGGGAGCCCCTCAGACATCTTCCATGAAGGGCAGGGTGTCCTTGCTGTTGGGGAGCCCCTCAGACAATCCATAAAGAGGCTCAGATATCTTCCATGAATGGAGGGGGGGGTGTCCTTGCTTTGGGGAGCCTGTCACGCACCCCTCATGAATAAGAGGGGGGATCATTGCTGTGGGGAGCCCCTCAGGTACACCTCCCCATCCTCCCCCCAAGGAAGTTGGGGGGTGGCTGCTATGAGCAGCCCTCAGGTACATCCCCAACGCAGGGACTGCTGTGACAGCCCCACAGACATCTCTTCCTCCCCCAAAATGGAGGGAGGAAGCCTGTACCCACCCTAAAGTGGGTATCAAGGGGTCCTACCTCTGCGGAGCCCCTCACTCCCTGTCCCTGAGCAAAGGGAGGGGATCAAGGCCCTGGTGATGGGGGGGTCTTGTGTCCCAGGAGACTGGTGTTGAGCCCCCGGGTCTGTCCCTTCTCCCCGAGACAGACGGGAGCCCCGCAGGCTGGGGCAGGCTGTGCTGGCAGGGCACCGGGGACGGACGGTGCTGAACATATTTCGTGGGTAAAAATAGACCTTTGGTGTTTGGTGCCAGCTGTCACCTGCCCCACTAACCGGCAGACAAACGCCTTCCTGCGGAGTTTCTGCCTTTCCCTGAAGTTTCTCAGGATGTTTTATCTCCCCTGCCCTTGCAGGGTGGTTAAATTTGCTGTCTTCCCCCTTCAGCCAGCCCTGAATCTGTGTCCCTTTGCCGTGGGGCACTTCCCTAGGGCGGCCACCAGCACGTCAGGGTTGTAGCTCACAGAGAAGCGTGTCTTGCTTACGTGTTCCAGGTGACAGCTGTGGCACTGCCAGACCTGTACGATCATGAATGCTGTGGTTAAACTCCAGGACAGCCCTTCTGTGCTTTGTTTTCTCTTGTCTCTTGTGATTTCCTCCTCCTGCTTTCTCCTGTCACTGATTCTCTTTTCCTTTAACCAAACAACCCTCATACTTGGCTGCCACAAAAGCTCAGGGCATTGTTTTTCCATCTGTTGTTGCTTTTAATTGGATTTTCTTTTAAATGCTATTTGCCTGATTTATTTATGGAGGGGGAGAAAAGTGTAATAGTGCGTGTCTTTTTGGAAGTATTTAATTAGACTTGTCTTTACAAAATGTATTTCTATTCTAGATTAGCAAATGACTTTCCCTCCCTGTTCTTTTTCCCCTGTGCATCTACAGCACCTTTGGAAAGGGCACCTGAGGTAAAGGCTGTTTTAGGGGTAATTTGTTTCAGACAAAAATATATGGTCTGTGAATTATTTTCCCTGTGGTTACAGTGATTTGAGCCTAAGGGTTAGAGCTGGATTGTGGCTTTCAGGCAGGACCAACTCTACGGGGTGCGTAATACCGCTTAAACAGTCAGGGAGTTCTCCTTCGTTGGGAAGTCCTGAATAACCGAGCGAGCTTTTTATCGTTCCCTTGTCGTATTCTTTTCAGACAGTGTTTGTCGGAAAGAACAAGCCGCAGAAAGATCCCTTGAGCTCCTTCCGCTGGCAGGGCTTCAAGCTGGAAGAATATCTCATCGGCCAACCCATCGGGAAGGGCTGCAGCGCCGCTGTGTACGAAGCAGCTATTCCTTTCTCCGGCGGTCGTCGGGGGCACGCAGAGAGCAGCGATGTGGCCGGGCAGGGGCCAGTCGTGCAGCAGGACGGTGGCTGGACCTCACAGGCGGCTGAAGAGGAGCCCGTGGTGAGCCACCAACCCAAGGAGACTTTCCCGTTAGCTATCAAAATGATGTGGAACATCTCGGTAAGGAGTCGGTTCTTCATCTCCTTCTCTGTCACTGGGGAAGCCCGGCTGAAATACTTAAATTTTAAAAGCACTAATTATGTAGCACATGGTGAGCGTGTCAAAACAAAGCTGTTGATATGTGACACTGGGGACACAGATTGTTAGTGAGCAGTCCCGAAGCAAGGTAATTAGCATTCGTCATTCCTTTGGAATGGGCGTTGGGAGCTGCTGCCGGTGGAGGTGTTGGTTATGGAGGTGATGTTTCTGGAAGAGAAGCTTTTCTGAAGCTGGCTGTAATGGCAAGGTGCAAGAAGTGGAAAGCCACTGCTGGTGGCTTGGAATCGGTGTCCTTGTTGGCATCAGGATGGAAATAGATTTTCTCCTGCAAAGTGTGGCTGGGGATGGGACAGCAGCCTGCGTGCTGGGTCCTCTTGCCCTGATGTGAATGAGAGAGATCTGTGCTGGGGTTTCCCAGCTGGGGTGACTCTCTGATCATCCACCCCCTCAATATGGCTATTCCACATTTGAAAAAAATCCACGTGGCTTGTCCCATGGAAGAGGTTTTGTGGCACTATGTGACAAGTGGATATTGCAAAAGAGTCTTCCAAAATGCCAACATCTGAAATCCCTTGGGCTCCGGAAATACCCTGGGATTTGGCTGTGGGCTTTTCCAGTCAGATTTGGAAGCTGAAAGTGAGTGTTAATGTATAGCTTAGAGTGCTCACAGTTGAGGATGCATCCGAAGAGGCAAAGGGATTTCTTTCTGCAAGTTAAGACCTTGCCACGTGCCGTGGTAAATTCTTCAAATAGTTAATTGCCTTCCCGGGTTTTCAAAGTAGGGAAGGGAGTCCCTTCTATCTGCTCTCAGTTGATCTAACTCCAGACACAGCACCAGGATTATCTGCTTTCAGTCTGTATTGAAGGCTGGATGATTTCGGAGCTTAAACCACTGTGGTGTGTAATTACTTTTGCAGGCTGGTTCATCAAGTGAAGCCATCCTCGATGCTATGGGCCGAGAGCTTGTTCCAGCCACGAGGGTTGCCTTAGCTGGAGAATATGGAGCCGTCTCTGGCCGCAGGTACAGTCACGATGGAGACGGCGATGATTCTCAAATGGTCACACACTAATTTTAAACATCAATTAATTGTGTGGCACTGTTAAGAGGTTTCTGTAATAGGTCCTGAACGTAGATAAAACCAAAGCCCAGGGATTCATCGTGGCTCAGGAGGTGTGTGTATGTGTTTTGTCCAAACGATGGTGCCTTCATAAGTGCCACACACCTCCAGCATCACACAGGGATGGGCTGCTGGCTGCCTTGGGGGTTTTTCTGTGGTGTGCTTTTCCCCCTGCACAGTTAGGAAACAGCATAGTGATACCGCTGTTCAAATAGTGATTTACCACAGCCTTGTTAAAGGCTGAGGAGCAGATTGTGTCACGGTGTGGTGGTGTGTGGGGAATAGCTGCAGCTAAACTGTACTGGGTGGTGTAGCCCAGAAGAGTGTTGGAAGGTCGCTCCAGTAATTGGGGACCAACTGGGGTCCTGTCAGCAGTCTGATGGGTGACAGTGGCCAGTGTCTTAGTTCCCCCATGTGTAAAACGCTTTGATATCTGCAGAGTTAAAGTCTGGGAGGATCTACTTCTGATTAAACATCATTTAAATGCGTGTCATGGTGCTTTTTAATTACAGAAATATGCACCTGCAATCGGTAACAATTTGACTGTGTTAAACATCAAACAATTTGACTGTAATACAGTTTGACTGTAATATTCTAGAACTGGTTTGGTTGTAAAATGGGCGCTGGGCAGGGGGGTGGAAACTGTTCTAGTGCAGGGAAACTGGCGAGAAAGAAAGTGGAAAATGACTCGGTTCCCACTCTTGCTCGCGAGTGAGGGTGGAAAAATTGCATGGAAACTTAAATTATCTTGAGTTAGCTATCTTTTTGTTGAGAAATGCATCTTTTTGTTCGATTTGAAACAATGGAGTCCACAGTCCGGATTGTCTGATTTAAATTTCAAATCCATCTCAGCTGCCAATAGAAATGAATAATGAATGCTGTGTGGTACATCGCTAACCGAGAGCGCAGCCGAGCAGCCAAGGGGTTACTTGACATTCAGGAGAGGAGAGGGGAGAGATCTGTTTTGCAGCTACGGATAGGTAGCCTGCCTTTCCTTGTAGTGAGTGCTTCCTGGCTCTGCCATAAAATACAGGGTCTAAATTGATACAGTGTGAAGTTGACCTATATTTTATGTCTGGCAAAGTAATTGTTTTGAGTTTTTTTCTCTCTAAAGCTGTTGTAGCTCTTTTCTAACTGAGAAGCAGCCTGTGATGAGCTCTGCCTTTGTTAGCAGCATGGGAGGGCTAGTAGGGTTTGAATAAAATTAGAGGCTGTGTGTTAAGGTTAAGGATTTCCAGCAAAACTGCTTTTTCTGCGCTGGTAAAGCACCAGTGTTTCCTGTTCAACCATTGTGTGTAGGGAAATCCAGTTACAACAGAGTCCTAACAGCTGCAGGTGTAGTCTTGGTGTGTGTACCCTCTGCTGGTGCACGGCACTGCCTTGGTGATGGTTCACTTTGCTGTGGGAAGCACCAGGGTAGATTTTGAACTCGGGAGAGAGAGCTGAGACCTGCCCATGCCTGCCCTGGATCTGTTCAGGCTGAGGATGCTCTGCATCGACCGGAGGAACGCTGGGCTGAGGTGCCGGTTAGGAAATTGGCCGTGAGGGCAGGGAAGTTGCTGTCACTGTTCTTTTTGACCGAATGGTTTCCAGGATGTGAGCGTTTGAATATTTGCTTAATGTGCAGTCCTGTAATCTGTACCAGGCAGCCTTAATGCTCTCTCTAATAAGGTTTTCACTGCAGAATAAACCTGTTTGCACACTGGTTTGTAACCCTTGGGTGGGGAGGACGGGCCGTATTAATGAGAAGTAATTTCAGAAATAACAAGAGACGTGTCTGATAAATCACAACTGACCAGGAGACCGATGTAATCTGTGGTATCTGTACTTTTGTGCAGAAAACCTGTCCTTGGGAGGAAGAAGTTGCAGCCTCATCCGAATATAATCCAGGTGATCCGAGCGTTCACATCCTCGGTCCCTTTGCTGCCCGGAGCCTTCGCAGACTATCCCGATGTTCTTCCGTTAAGCCTGAATCCCAGAGGGATCGGTCACAGCCGCACGCTCTTCTTGGTGATGAAGAAGTAGGTAGAGAGATGCTTGTTATGCGACTCGGGCTTTTCGTGCTGCTGCCCAGCGGGGCTGCGTGTTCTGCTGCTGAGCGGGTCCTGGCAAAAGCTTGGCCTGGGCTACTGCCAAAGAGTGGAGTACGCTCTTGGAAATGCCTCCTGAGACTTGTTCCAAGACCTTGAGATTTTAACTCTTTGTTCGACAATGAAGACAAGCTGTTCTTTTTAATAATTACCCCAAATTAAAGTAAGAAATGTGGAGCTTGTCCCCATTTGTCTGCCCTTCTAAGTCTGAACTTCACCCCTAGTCTGAGCACGCAGTTAGAGATGGAGTAGAATCGGTAACGAGATGTATTAGGGCTCGGCATCTCTGGCTTTCTCAGATGGGTTTTGGTTTTGAATGGGTGCTGCAGTGGCATTGATGTAAAAGCGCCTTGTGTTTTGCACTCTTTTGTTCTGCCTGCGGCTGGAGAAGTGCTCTGTCCTCTCTGTATTTCAAGAATATGTTCTGTCACCTGATGAGCACATCTCATTTTGCTCATACAATCTGCATTATTAATCTGCCTCCTCTTTCATGCAAAATCTAACATATAAAAACCTGTTAGAGTGACTACTGGAGCGCCTTGCCATGCCATTTAAGAGGCTTATTTTATTTGCAGTTGTTGATCTCAGGTGAGAGTGCTGAAAATTCAGTGGTGGGTGTTGTTGCAAACCAGAGGATTTGAGAGCAGCAGACAGGGCAGTGGTGTCAGGTTGAGGGTGGGAGGTGAGAAGGGATCGTGGAGGTCAGAAAGAATTTGGCACATACGAGCGTCGATGGAGGTCATCCTGCCCCTCTGCTGTGCCCAGGGGAGGCCCCATCTGGAGCACTGGGTCCAGTTCTGGGCTCCCCAGTTCCAGAAGGACAGGGAACTGCTGGAGAGGATCCAGCAGAGGGCTACAAAGATGATGAGGGGCCTGGAGCATCTCTGTGCTGGGGAAAAGCTGAGGGACTTGGGTCTGTTTAGTCTGGAGAAGACTGAAGGGGGATCTGATCAACGCTTATAAATACTTAAAGGGAGGGTGTCAAGACGACGGGGCCGGTCTTTTTTCAGTGGTGCCCAGGGACAGGACAAGAGGGAACGGGCACAAACTTGAACATGGGAAGTTCCATCTAAACATGAGGAGGAACTTCTTTGCTGTGAGGGTGGCAGAGCCCTGGCAGAGGCTGCCCAGAGAGGTGGTGGAGTCTCCTTCTCTGGAGACATTCAAACCCCCCCTGGACACGTTCCTGTGGGACCTGCTCTGGGTGGCCCTGCTCTGGCAGGGGGGTTGGACTGGGTGATCTCCAGAGGTCCCTTCCAACCCTGTATCATTCTGTGATTCTGTGAGCATGCTGCATCCCAGCCAGCACTGAGGTCAAACCACAAGCGATAAGCTTCCAGGATACTAATTCCGAGGTTTTCCTTGTTCTGACCAGTTACCCGTGCACCCTGCGCCAGTATCTGAGGGAGAGCAGTCCAGATGTTCGTCTCTCCACGATGATGATTTTACAGCTCTTGGAAGGCGTGGACCATCTTGTTCGACATGGAATAGCACACAGAGACCTGAAGTCTGACAACA
Organism: Calidris pygmaea; assembly: GCA_003697955.1. Lineage (NCBI taxonomy): Eukaryota > Metazoa > Chordata > Aves > Charadriiformes > Scolopacidae > Calidris > Calidris pygmaea. Next base: position 608,822 of record QJSC01011878.1, read on the forward strand.
TCCTGGTTGAATTTGATTCTGGTAGGTGGATCTGTGAGTAGAATTGCCAATTAAGTCACGCACAGAAGTGATGCAGCTGTGTAAGTATTCAGGGAAGTCCTACCCAGATGCACGTTTGGGGGGAAAAACGAGCATCAAACCCTTTGAAGACTCTCAGTGTTAGTTTTTACTTACCGCTTGCTGTCACTGCAGAACTGGAGAAGTCATTTATCCTGTCACTGCCTCAGGTTTGGATCATTAAAACAGACTTGAAAAAGGAGCATTGTGCTGTAATCAGGTGGAGGGATGCAGAGTATTGCTAAGGTTTGCACAGCGGATGTTGGCTGGAGCAGATGAGCATGTAGTAACACCAGTCACATCAATGATGCTGGAGGTGCCTTTGCTTCGGGCTTTTTGCCAAATAACACAGCGTGATTCTTAAAATCTCACCTCTCGGTGGGTCAGGTTAATAGTGCTGCATCCTGGGATGATGGAACGTCGATTGGAAATCAAGGGAACCCACAGCGTTAAAGCCAAAAGCAGCTTTTCCATCGTCTTGTTCTCCTGTCAGCCTCTGTAACGGAGATTTTAATTACCTGAGCTCTTTTTTAGCGTGATTGGGATTCAAACGGGCAGGAAACAATAGCAGGCAGCCAGATCTGTGTAATTAAAGGTTTTGGTGCAGCAGCCGAGGAAGGTTTTCAGCAGTACTAATGCCATCCTTCTTTTCTGGAAGGAAAAGCTACTTTGGAGCAAAGCTGAATGTGGTTAGGAATGATGTGAAGCATTGATTTTTCTGTATCAGCGTCTGGAGAATTAATGATTCCTCTTTGCAATGTTTGACTTGTCATCAGGACAAGGACTGGTAACAAATGCAAAGTTTCTCCATCCTTTTGCTGTCACTAAGTCTATATGTATATATCTATTTCTGTAGCTTTTGCTGTGGATAAAAGCAAAGGGAAAAAAGATGAATATGTTCCTCCATCATGGATGAGTCTCTAACGTTAAGTGTCTTCAATTTTATGGTATCCACGACATTTTGTGAGAGACAGGTTCCACGTGGAGCAGTAGTATCGTGTAAAGAGGAAATGAAATAACAAGTTTTTGTTTTAATAAAACTGATATCTCACCTAATATCACGGAGGAGAAGCAGGAAAAACAGCGTGCGGTTGTGCTGGTTCCTGGGGGTTTTCAGATGGTTCCTGGAGAGTGTCTCTGGTGTCTGTGTGATGGACAGCAGATACTCCCGAAGTGAACGCTGACTCTGCTTGCCCCGTGTCGTTCACAGCTGGCTGCCCCTGGCTGGTGATCACCGACTTCGGTTGCTGTTTGGCAGATGAAAACGTGGGCTTGAGACTGCCTTTCACCAGCTCATACGTGGATCGGGGTGGCAACGGCTGTCTCATGGCACCCGAGGTAAATCCCCCTGTAGTTAAGGTTTGTGTTTGGATTGGGTCTAGAAGCAGTGGAGGGCGTGCGGGTGTATCACTTTGCTGTGATTTGTCCCTATTTTCTGCTGAAAGCCTCCGTGATCGGATCGATCGTTTTCTACCCCTTCCTGCCTATTGACATAACTCGGTCATGGAAGGCAGGACCCGTAGCTGGTTACTGCGTAACTGATCTCACCCTGCGCTCCCTCATGGGGAGCTGTGTCCCTTAAAGTGGTGTAGAAGGTCTCTGTCCTAACTTGAGTTACACTCGCTAAACATCTCTGCATTAATAAAAAACACCCCCCTTCTGAGCTGTGCTGAGCAGCTCTCGAACAGACACCTCGAGCGCTAAAAGGTGAAACGTCATCAGTCGGTGTTATGAGGCAGAATTGACCTTTCACACAAAAAAATCCAACCCACCTTTGCTCTTCAGTCTTTTTTCTCTGGCCCCTTTCTATGTAGCTGTTAAAGAAGTTTATGCAGCGGCCCTTGTGTTGCGCCGGTAGTTTTTGGGTGAGGTTCAAGGTGGTTGTGAAATGGTGTGCAGTTCCTTTTTATTTCGCTGATGATAACTGTAATAAAAGGGAAAACACCCTTAACTGTCCGCTTGACCCCGAGCACCTTGCCTTGCATTGCCCAAGCGCCGGTGCAGTATTTTGTTTATCCACCTTTCTCCTGTCAGCCTAAAATCCCAGAGTGAAATAGCCCTCAGGACTCTGTGAATGCTGGTCTGGGGAAACGATTAAAGCCTGGGCACAGTGACCAGACTCCTCCCAGTGTCCTGGTGGGCTGAGCAGTGTCTAGAGCATTCCAATAGGGAATATTCACGCCAGACATTTAGATGAACCCTAGTTTTGGTTTCAGTCTCAGTTTATTACAGTGGAAATACTGACTCGACCCTTTGAAAACTCATTTTAGCAGAGAATCATAGAATCACAGAATTGTTTGGGTTGGAAGGGACCTTTAAGATCATCCAGTCCAACTATCAACCTAACTGATAAAAACCATCACTAAACCGTGTCGCTGAGCACTATGTCAACCCATCTTTTAAATCCCTCCAGGGATGGTGCCTCAGCCACTTCCCTGGGCAGCCCATTCCAAGGCTTCATAACCCTTTCAGTGTCAAAATTCTTTCTAATATCCAATCTGGACCTCCCCTGGCGCAACTTGAAGCTGTTCTTCTTGTCCCATCGCCTGTTCCTTGGGAGAAGAGACCGACCCCCGCCTCTCTACAACCTCCTTTCAGGTAGTTGTAGAGAGCAAAGAAAATCACACTAGAGCTGTTCATTTGACCATCGCCATCTCTGTGACAGGTGATCACAGCGTCCCCTGGCCCGGGCACCGTCATCAACTACAGTAAAGCCGATGCCTGGGCTGTGGGAGCAATCGCCTATGAAATCCTGGGCCTGCCCAATCCTTTCTACGGCCACGGGGACTCGAGTCTGGAAAGCAGAAGTTACCGGGAAGACCAGCTGCCGAGCCTGCCCGGTCCTGTGCCCCTTGAGGTGAAGGAAGTGATAAAGATGCTGCTTCAGAGGGATCCCAACAAGGTGAGAAGCTGTTGTGTTGCAGAAGTCGTCTGACCGGCCTTTGGGAGTATCATTGGTAGATCATGTCACCCTGGAGGGCTGAGGGCTGGAATCCAGGTATCACTGCAGTCTGGATAACAATCAAAGGCAAACAAAAGGTCTTTGCTGAAGTACAGTTCGGGCACTGAATAGTTTCAGGGAATTCAGTGGGTATTTGTGTCAGGGGCTGGACCTTGAATTGGGGGGGATTATGTCCAGCTTCCTGATAATAAATAGCAACAAAGAGCTTTTTTATTCACACAGACTTTGCGGTGCCTTAGGGGGGACTTTTGGCAGTGTAGACACTACATGCTATCGAAGGGTTGGAGCATGATCAGCTAATCTTCCCTCTCCTTCCTTTCGCAGAGGTTGTCTGCCAGAGTTGCTGCAAACGTGCTTCACCTGAGCCTCTGGGGTGAAAGTGTTCTGGCCTCCAAGGCCCTGAAACCCGACCAGATGATCGCCTGGCTTCTCTGCCAGTCTGCGGCCGCTTTGCTCACCGACAGGCTGGTGGATAAAAGCCGGGTAGAAACCAAAATGAAGATGTGTTTTTTGGCAAACCTCGAGTATGAAGACCTCTGGGCGGCACTGTTCCTGTTGCTGGCCTGGAGAAGCCGGTCTGGGTGAAGAATACCATCGGGGGGGCACGACCGTGCGATAGATAAATGGCACTTTTTAAATGCACATAGGAATCTGTCTTTTCTGCCTGCCTGGAATCCTGTAGTGCTTTAGGGAACAAAAGCTGCAGGCCTGTGTTTGAGAGGTTTTTTGAGTTTCTCTCTAGCTTTTCTTTCTCTGCTGGAGGAAATGCCCTTGCTTTGTTACTCTTTTGGTGAGGGTTTGAGGACCTCACAGGTGTCCTGAGGTGCGTGGTTGGTTTTGCTCATGTTTGGGAATTGACAGTTGACTTCGAAGTCGTGTGTTGAATGAAGCAAGTTCCCTTTCAGAAGGGGATGTGTGTGGGAGGAGGCACTGTCTAACTGCTCTTTACACAGAAGCATCACGGATTTAAACAATACACGGAGAAAGCTGAGCTGACAAAGGGACGTGCAATCCTTATTTTCATAGGGAAGCCATGGGTGGTCTTAAGATGATATTTCTCTGCAGCCACAGATGTATCTTGCTATAAAATAACCGCCTAAAAGCCTCCTAGTGAGGTGCTGACTGGTAGGGTGAGCATCAGGAGCTGCTCGCTTCGTACGGTAACTCACCATTAAACACCTCGCTAGTTGTACGCAAAATAGCACGAGTACAATGAACCCAAAACCTGCTTATATTTGTTTCTCGACTTGTTTTTGTGCAGTGACTGCTGTTGCGGGGGCCAAGGCCAAGTCAAACTGTCCGGTTTAGGGATAATTCTGTGACCGAAACGGGGCTGAGCAGCAGCCCCTGCTTAAAGAGTTTAGTGTGGTGCTCTTCTGTTTGAAATACCTGTTCATTCTGTTTAATAATGAAGTAATACCCTTTGGTCGGGGAGGATGGGAGACATCCCTGTTTGAACAACCACGGTGGTGTTTCTGAAAACATCATTCAATTTCGTGTCTGTAATTGTGTTTAGAGGAACTCGGGGAGAAAGTTGTTGCACAATAAATATAAGATTAAGCTCTGCTGCTGAGTGGGTTCTCTAAATCTGCTTGATGTCTGCTTGTGGGATCCAGGCTTTCAGCTGTGGAGGTCTTCGGGGCCGTGTGGTCCTGGTTTGGTGGTGCCTTAAAAGATCATTCTGCTCTTTCCAGTCCCATCCCCAAAAATACGTTATTTTATTCCACCAAGTGGAGTTTCCTGATGAGGAAGAGACCTTGCCTCCTGAATGTGTCCGTTTCCTCCTCTGCTGAGTGGTGAACCTCTGGCTGCTCCTGCAGTTTCCAGGTCGATGTCACGGTGTGTCAAATGGCCGGTGTCCCTAATCGTCGCGCAGTGACGTGCCATCGAGGTCTCGCACGCCGAGACGGCGTCTGGTTCAGCCACGGCGCAAAACAACCTGCCAGGGAACAGCCCTGCCTGTGAACGTGGCACACTGCTGGGGCTGTAAAGAGCACAGAGCCTTGGAAAACACGGAAAATGAGCTCTTTGGGGTTAAAGTTGCAGAAAAAGAACTTTCTAATCTTGGTCTGACCCTAAAAGAAGCTGCTGCTGCTGCTTTTTCTTAATTCTTAGGTTTTTTTCTGAGCTCTTGCAGCATGTTTTTAGCTGGGATGGCTGCCTTGAATTTGTGTGCATGCTCTCCTGTGAGCTCTGTGCACCCAGATCCAGCAGCGATGCCAGTTCCTCAAACACTGTCTCTGGAGCTTTTTGAAGAGTAGATACTGTGGCTTTTTTGGTAGATCTTGGCTCTGACCTCTCTTTCTGTCCTTCTGCTGTTTCTCTGAGCCAGCTGGAGCTGGTTAGCTCAGCGAGGCACAGCTCCCCTTGTCTTTCCTCATCCCTGTGGTACTGGCTGTGGAATACACACACATTCCACATCCAAACCAACTCTGTGGAGTGGGCTTTCTGCTGTGTTTTTTTCCCCCCTTGAATTTCCTCCCAGGTCCAATTGCTCCACGAGTAGGGGGCAGAAATTAGGAGCCGAAGCCCTCTGATTTCAAGCACCTCGTTATTAGGCCAACCAGGGTTTGAGCTGTGCCGGTTAACTCCAGACACTGGAAACTTGATTTCCCTGGAAATCGTCTCATTTGGTCTCTCTGGCCTCAAAAATGGCCTAAAACATTTGTCCCGCAGCACTGCCTCTGGTTCTTAAATCCCTGTTATTGCTCCTCATTTGCTTGCGTTTTGCCTGTCTGCTGTTCTGCTGAGGTTAGACTTTGTTTTTTTTCTGTTGTTTCACTGCCTGCCTTTTGTTAATGAGGCATGTTTATGATTCTTCAGCATTCTGGATGCTTTTGTAATGCGCAGTTTTAAAAGTCCGTGCTGTTAAAGCAACAAATGCTGCTTTACTCTCTGCAAATTCCCGAGGGCCGAGGGGAGGGGGGTCAAAACGGGAACGTTTCCCACCGCATCCCTCTTGCCCTGTCGCGCTAATCCTCAGGCTGCTGCGTTTGTTCCTGGTGTTTGCCAGGAAGCAGAGGGTGCTGTGGGGAAAAGGGGGTGGCCGTGAGGGTGGAACGTGAGGGCCCGGCCAAATCTCTGCCTTTCCCTGAGCAGTGGGGGTGTCCAGCCGCACTTTGAACCCTGGGGAGGGCGGAGGGAGGCATGGCCAAGGCACCTGGCTCCCTGCCCGGCTGCAGCGTTCCAGCCGGGACGGGGACGGGCTCCGTGGCACCTCTCACTCTTCTCCGTGTGGGGCAGAGGCTCGGAGCATGTGGGGCAGGGTGAGAAGCAGGCTCTGGGCTGGCTGCAGCCAGCTGCTGCCCGGGGAAGCCGCAGTCCGTGCTCGCAAGCTGTCTGTGTTTGCTGCAGCGGCCACCCCGCGCCATGGCTCGTGGTCCCCAGCTCTCCTGGCCACCTCTGGCTCCTCGCTGGGCACATCCACGGGGCTCCTCCGGCGCCTGGCCCCGGGGCACGGGACCTTTTGCCGCTGGGGCTCGCGGTTCAACGTGCCCCCCAGTGCCCAGTTCGTGGCCCGGCCCGTGGGGGTCTGCTCCATGATGAAACTGCCCATTCAGGCGTCGGCGGAGGGACTGGATGCAGCTTTTGTGGGCGTCCCTCTGGACACGGGCACCTCCAACCGGCCGGGAGCCAGGTAAGGGGGTGCTGGAGGAGCCAGTGCTTCGCTCCAGCCAGCTGGAATGGCTCTGTTCCCGCGGGAAGAGCAGTGCTGGCATCGGGAACTCTGCCTGGCAGCTTTTCCTGGCTGTTCTCTTCTCTCTACCCCAGGTTCGGCCCCCGCCAGATCCGTGCCGAGTCGGTGATGGTGAGGAGCTACAACGGCAGCACCAGGGCAGCGCCTTTCGACTCCCTGCGGGTGGCTGACATCGGGGACGTGAATGTCAACCTCTACAACCTGCCCGACAGCTGCCGCCTCATCCGAGAGTCCTACCAGAAGATAGTGGCCTCCGGCTGCGTGCCCCTCACCTTGGGTAAGGACCCCGCGTCCCCCTGCCGTGCCACCGGGCCCCTGCTCATCCAAACTCCCTCTCCTCCTCCCCTCCTTCAGTCTGAAGGGAAGGTGAGTGAGGAATCTGTCCCCTGCCGGGGCGTTGGGCTAAATAAGGGGCCAAATGGGTAAATCACGGATAAATTTACCCTCTCTCTGCTGAAATTCCTGCCATCCCTGGTGCCTCCTGTGTCAAAAATGGGGAGAATGGGTCAGCCAAGAGACTGTTTCAGCGCATGGCCTGAAGCTCAAGCACAAGTCCAGTCGGCAGGGTGCTTTTAGTGTTTTGGTGTTCCAAAGCGCGAGCAGTTTATGCCCTTCTGGGAACCTTCCAGCGCCCAGCAGCCCGTGCTGCTTTGCACGGGGCATGATTTGGGCACGCGTTCAAGTTCCCAGCTGTCCCAGCTTGGCATGGCTGAACGAAGCGAGCGTATAAAGTGGGGCAAATTACCAGTTACTGCGTTCTCAGAAGTGAATCAAGCACCTATTTATAGCCCTGGGCAAGGGTCCCGCTCCACGGGCTGCCCCTGCCAGCAGTGATGTGTCTCTGGTCCTCCTGAGGAGGGAATAGGGGAGAGGAAACAACCTGCACCCGAGAGCCTCAGGTTTTCCTTCGGGTATGAAGCCCTGGGGTGTATAAAGAAGTGCAGGATGGATGCAAGGGGGCAAAAAATCCTCTGGGAACAAAGGTAATGAGCCCTGAGCACCTCTTGGAGTGTGTCACAGCCTCTTCCCTGTCCTGTTGCAGGTGGAGATCACACCATAACGTACCCCATCCTGCAGGCCGTGGCAGAGAAGTAAGTTTCCAACCTGGAGATGTAGAATTAAGGACCTGGGAAGGAGCCTTGGGAAGGCTCCTGGTTTGCTGTCCACAGCGTGGGCAGGTCTACAAGGTGGGGACTAACCTGGCCACCCTCTCTCGGCTAGGCATGGTCCCCTGGGACTGGTGCACGTGGACGCTCACACCGACACCGGCGACAGAGCCCTGGGGGAGAAGATCTACCACGGGACCCCGTTCCGGCGCTGCGTGGAGGAAGGGCTGCTGGACTGCAGCCGTGTGGTCCAAATCGGCATCCGAGGCTCCTCCTACGACCCCAATCCTTACCAGTACTGCCAGGAGCAGGTAAGCTCAGCCGCAGGCACACACCGGGCGCTGCTTTCTTCTCCTACCATGAATATTCCCTCAGCTCCAGCAGGAAAAGAAAGGTCTTTTCAGCATCTTATCCCATGCCAGCAGCTTGGCCTGCAGGAGAAACACTCCCGGTTCACCGAGCCATTAGTGGAGAATAGGAAAGCGGGAGTGAGCTCTAGAGGGTGCTCCAAGGTGCTTCTCTGCAGCTCGGCCCAGGGATGAGGATTTACCCCGGCAGAAATCCCTGGTGGGGCAGGGAATGCTCAGTCACTTTCCCCACCTTTCCCCGTCTCCGTGCTCCCGCAGGGCTTCCGGGTGGTCCCGGCTGAAGAGTGTTGGAGCAAATCCCTGGTGCCGCTGATGGGGGAGGTGAGGAAGCAGATGGGGGACAAGCCGGTCTACATCAGTTTCGATATCGACGGGCTGGACCCCGCGTACGCCCCGGGCACCGGCACGCCGGAGATAGCTGGGCTCACCCCTGCGCAGGTAAAAGGGGGGCACACCGCTTTGTTTCCCAGGGGGAAGGGGAGGTTTTTACTCCCATTAAAGGAGGTCGTGCCACCAGTGAGCAAAGGGAAGGGTTAGAGAGCTCTTTACGGTGGTAATGAGGAAAGGAAACGTTGAAACGATGTGATCTGCTCTGTAGAGGCTGGGTTTCCTTAGCTGCACGTGGGGAAGGCAGAGCCCCGACCAGTCCGCTAGGCCAGATGTGTTTCTTCATCCCAACTGTGTTTTCTTCCCAGGCTTTGGAGATTATTCGGGGCTGCAAAGGACTGAACATCGTGGGGTGCGACCTTGTAGAAGTTGCACCGATGTACGACGTCTCCGGTGAGTCTGAAGTGGTTGAGAGAGAGACGTGTGCCTGGCAGAGGCGCTTTACCACTGTGGGTGAAAGCCATGGGGCATTCACAGCTCATTTTTTTTTTTTTTTTCCCCTTTTTTGTTGTCTTTTTTTTAGGCAACACGGCCCTCCTGGCAGCAAACCTGCTGTTTGAGATGCTGTGCGTTCTCCCCGGAGTGAAGACAATGTGAGGGCAGCTCCTGCCTGCCTCGGGGGCAACACAGCTCCCACCTCTGCTGCGGGGAACGAGGGCTTTGCAGTGAGGAATAAATGCCATTTACGGCTAGAAAAGGTAATTTCAAGCTGATAAACTGTAGGGTTTGAACAGCCCGTTTGCTGGTGGCTGTAGCTTTTGAGTGTGCCTGGGAAAGGCAAAGATGAGGCTAACGGTGTTTGGCCGCCTCTTTCCGAGCTGGAATTAATCACCTGGCTCATGGGGCTCATCCCGACTGTCACTGGTAAGAGGTTTCTCCCACTAAAGCGCAGCAGGAGGACAATGAAGGTAGAGGAAGGGAGGCTCGTTGAGAGAGCAGGGGGGTATTGGGCTGAATTTTCTGCTGGGGGTGACCGGGCGGCTGCTACGGCGGGAGCGGCTGAGTGGCTCCTGGGATTTCCCAGCCGACGGGGAGGTGGGGCAGTTTGTACAGGGAAACACAGAGCCACCTCATCACACATTAAAATAGTTTATTTTGGTTGCGAATCTGTAATCGTCTTAAAACAAAATGACATCAGTGCCTGTTCACAAATACAAAAAAAAACCAAAACAAAACAAAAAACAAAAAACAAACCAAAACAAAACGACCAACCAAAAATAAAAAAGACAAGTTTGCCAAATAAGTTAATTNAGTATCAAAAGTGCAAAATATGTACCTAGTTTTCAGTCCTACTTCTCAGGCTGCGTTAGTGTCCGAGTTCCTGGCAGGTTTTGGGAACAGGGAGGCGTTTCGGTACAAAACCCGGGGGCCTGTATCCCTTTGCTTCAGCTTCTGAGCGGGGTCCGAGCGCTCGGCCGTGGCTACGATAGTGCACTAGGACTGAATTCCCTCAATCTTTGGATTACGAACCACCACCTGCCTAACAGGCTCCCAAGTGCTTTTTCTGCTGATGATATGATGCGGGTCGAGCGCCGCTGGAGGCGAGAAAGTTATTGGGGGAGGGTGACGCTGTGCTGGGAGAGGGGGTGGACAAATTTTGGGCGCAAGCAGCCTCTGACCACGCTCTTCTATGAGAAGGCAAGCGCCATGGACACCACAGCCAACTAAACAAGGGGTTTAGGAGAATTTGGCATTTGCATCAAAGGTGGTTTTTCCATAAAACAGTGACACAAGCCGGGTTAGTCCAACCACCAGCAAGGGTGGCCTGCTGCAAGTGCTCCTTAAACAAAACCCGGTCTAAAAGAGGAGGTTACTTCTGCTAAAAAGAAAAGAAAAAAAGGATTCCAGCCAGCATGCAGCACATGAACTGTAGTTTGAAGGCTGTAAGGCCTTGTCTTCTTGCTTGGGGAAGGGCTGAATTCCTTCGCTGGAGCACAACTAGGCACTTTTTTTAACGCGTCAGGCATTTTCTCCTGGTTTCTGACTAGCGACAGCAGGGACCCAGAGAGTATTTTATTTTTTACTTTTGCAAACATGTAAAAAGTTACGCGGAGCCTCCCACCGGGCTACAACCGTGTCCTAGCCCCATCCTGCAGGGCAAGCTGCGGGAAAAGCACAGGAGGACTACGGCTGCTGCTTCAGCCAGATGAAAATGAANGTCAGGCATTTTCTCCTGGTTTCTGACTAGCGACAGCAGGGACCCAGAGAGTATTTTATTTTTTACTTTTGCAAACATGTAAAAAGTTACGCGGAGCCTCCCACCGGGCTACAACCGTGTCCTAGCCCCATCCTGCAGGGCAAGCTGCGGGAAAAGCACAGGAGGACTACGGCTGCTGCTTCAGCCAGATGAAAATGAAGTCCAGCAGCATCAGGCCAGTGTTTCGCCCCCCTTCCCACTCTGTTTCAGCATTATGCCTGTGCCTCGGAGCTTTTTGGCAGGGAGAAGACCTCGCCTTCCTTCCTTCCCTCTCCTTTAGTGCCTCCTCCGTGCAGCAGCACAAGCTGGGCTACAATTAAGTAACCTCACATAGGGTCGGTTGTAGCATGGCAGCCTTTATTTGGAAGTACATTACAGGGGGTGTTGGAGATACCTGTGGCGGTCGCGGCACGCCGATGCGCTGCCGGGGCGGGGAGGAATGCAGCGAGCCAAGGCTCTGTGAGCGACTGGGTCACGGAGGCAGGGAAATGACTGGAGCATTCCCGGGTTTCCTATGGGATGGGCAGCTGGCTTGGAGATTGGCATCGTTATTCCTTAACTGCCTGCTCAACTAAGATGGTAACTAAGGTGGCAAGGGCTGAGTGGGCTTTTAATGAACACCAGGTGCTCGACCAAGTGCTCATCAGGTTCTGAGCCCCACGGCAAAGGCTGCCCCACTGAAACCCCCGTGCTTTGGCAGTGCTGCAGCCGAACGGCGACCTGGGGACCGTGGGGGCTTGGGAGGAGGCACAGCAGGGACCAGCTTGGGCGACGGTGTCTGCCCGGGAGCAGTGAAAAGGAAGCATGAGCCCCCCAGGATTTCAGTCCCAGCTGCTAAAAGAAACCCTGCTGCTTTGCTTTATCACCTGAGGAGCGGCAAGCGGCCACCAGTCGGCTACTGGCCTTCCCTCTGCCTCACAAAGGGCTGCCCGTTCCCCCCGCGGTGTTGGAAGCGGCTGTTGGAGCCCTGCTAGGGCAAAGCATAAACCCAGCCCTGTGCCTGACGACTCTTCGAGCTTCACACAGACCTTATGAGTTCAAAAAGACAACAAAACCCCCAACGCAAACGGAACAAAAAAACCCAAGGGAGCAGCCTGCACCTTGAGAAACAAAGGTTCGTGGCAAGAAGGAAACGGGCGAGAGGCTGAAAACCAAGCGTCCTAAACCCACGCCTAAACCCAAAGGAGTTTCACACGTAAGCGACGGTCTCATGATACAGCACTTCTGGGGCAACATTTCAAGAATACAATCATCGAAGAATTAGGTTTCCTTGATACAAAGAAAGGTTGGTTTGTACTACAGACGTAAGGGTGTTGGAAAGGAGCCCAGGCCGACTCCCTAGCAGCTAGGTAGAGTTTCCTCGACACGTCTACTGGCTCATAGCAGCTCACGCCTACAATCTGAGGACACAGTTAAAGTTATGGCTCTAGGATACATCGTCTAAAATCGACAGAAGCAGAAAGGCATCCGAAAAAATCAAGGTAACATTTAAATGGCTCAACACCTGGACAGTATTTATGGCCGTGCAAAACCCCTTCCCTCCCCGGTTACGGTTTAGCCGGTGAAGCTGCAGGTGGAACTATGACACGAGGAGCATGAAACATGCAGATCGCCTATGAGCCCGCACCACAGGTGAGTCCCAGCTGCTCCCGACTGTACTCTGAGATCACTTACCCCGGGGAAAGCCGATAAAAGTATGACTGCCTGCTTGGGAGGAGGCCTTTGGGCAGGGCAGGGCCTGGGAGGATCTGCAGGGTCTTGCCAGTGTTACACCATGCACCATGGGCTGAGCACACGGGGAAGGGGGGAGAGACAACCACGACCCGACCTGCGTCGCCGGCCGCGGTCGGTCCGGACCGAGTCACCACGCAGAGAAGTCACGGGTTTGTGGGTTGTGGTTTTTTTTTTTTTTTCCTTTCCTTCAACCGAGGTAAAACAAGAGATGCCACAGGGTTGGGGGGGAAGCGTGACTCGGGAAGCGGATGCGGCAGGACAAGAAGGGAAAAGAAACGGACTTCTTGGCTCTTCGGTAGCACGGCATCCAAACGCGCGGAGGAGGGCGGTGGAGGGAATTTTCAGTGCGCTTGGTTGCGCTCCCGGGCTCTAGTCACCAGCCCTGGGAGAGTTCATCTAAAACCTAAGGTCCATTCGTCACGCTTGTTTGCTTATTCCTGGAAAGAGCTGTCCCTTGTCATCTTCATAAAAAGTTTGTCCATTAGAATCTCTTTAAAATCCCTCAGTCTAGCGCGGGCCACGAGGGGATATAGAACCTCTGTAGGGAACCCTCTAGGAGGCGTTCCATCCAAAAGGACAATTTGTGTAATTTGTTTTTTATGGATCTAGATCCCGGGCTGCAGGAGGATTTCCCTCGGGCTTCTGTGTGTAGCGAGGAATCATAATCCTCGCAGGAGCCCAGGGTTCCCCCCTCGTCCCCCGATCTGTGAGGCTTGAAGAGGCAGAAGTATTTCTTGTGGCCGTTCAGAGCCAGGACGTAGCCCGTGTAGTCGCGCTCGAGGAAATGCTTGTCATACTGGTTCGGGATGGGGGCCGCATCCTGCGCGAACTCTAACAGGTACTCCAGCCATTCCCGGTGCTTGTCCAGGCTGAGGAAGGAGAAATGAAGAGAGCTGCTCCTGGGGAAAGAGCAGAGGAGAAGTGGGATTAGCACGTATCCCGAGTCAGGCCGGATTCCTACCGGACAGGTAAGCGTTTGGAACAAGGGCAGGCGCCGAGCTGCGTCACCACGGCTCCTTTTTTAACCCAGTTCAGCACAGGTGACAATCACCCAGCGCGCAGCACTGTCGTGCTCTCAATTTGTTGAAATGTGGGTACAGCCAACACGGTGGCAGCACCAGACTTGTCCGGCCACCTTCAACGGGCCAGGAAAGGCCGCTCAGTTTTCAGCAACTCGTTGCCACTAACAAATACAGAGTCTGCTTTGCTCACCAGAAGTGTTCCCTCCTGGCAAATGAGCCGACAGCGCTCCCAATTGTCATCAGAGCAGCATTAGACACGTTAAAACAGTAACAGAACCCCAGCCTACCCGGTGAAGGTGTAGACTTCCAGGGCAAACTTCTGGAGGAGGGCGGTTTTGGTGGAGTTGGACAGGATCAAGACCACGTTCATGTGGCCCGGCCTCAGGCGCACCAGGTTGCTGTTGTAGTTGATGTCCGTTAGCTCCGTCACCTCCACAAAGCCCTTTTTGGGAATCCTGCTGCAACGAAATGGTGACTGAGTGAAAGTGAAAGGAAGGACGGGGAGCGACTGATGGAGAAACTTGTTCCCTGCCTCCTTAAACTGAGCCATCCCTGAGCCCTGTAGCTAAAGCTGAATCGGTTCCATGGCCAGACTTGGATCTTCCTCAACAGGTCAGTCAAACCTTTGCCTTTTCCTGGGCAAAACTCTGTAAGAATGGCTTAATAACTAAATCTGTGCACCCCTGTCCTTGCTGGTGTGAGTCCTGTCTAACCACCGCCTCCATCCACCTCCCTGTGCCCGCTCTGCCCCGCATGACTGTGCTGTGTCCCCACGACTGGCACATCTCTGCTCTCGCCTCGTGCTCGTGCTCTCTGCTCCCCAAGCAATGCTTCAGCTGAAAACAGTTCTGGAGAAATTAGAGAGGGAACCTGTTACTCTCTTTGCTGAAGCTCGTGTCGTTCTTCTCGGTCTTTGCAGCGGTTTCTTCTTTCTCCGAGGGAGGAGAGTCCCTTGTGTCACTCGAATCGCTGCAAAGGAAGATGATTTTGTGTGTGTTTAAGGCGCCAGATTGAATTGAGGTGCTGTTGGCAGGACCGTAAGATCCCCTAGGAGGTTTTGGCGTGCACTCACCTGAAAGCCTGAACAATAACTGTGCCAAAGAGAATGAAGAGCGCAGAGAAGAGCAAGGACAGCAGCGGCATCATCTCTCGCCTGAGGGGAAGATTTGCAAACAGCAGTCAGGGCTGGGAGCCGCGCAATTTCTGCTCGAATTTCAGTTCCCCTCTACCTCAAGTAATAACCCTGCAGCTTCCCCTGAAACTCCGCTCGTTTCCTGGCGTCTTAAAGACAATCAAGATTTTAAGTGCTGTCCCGCTCCCACCCAAAAGGAGGATGATAAAAATGGCTCAATTTCAAAATAAGGTGACAGGAAGTGGTGAAAAACAGTAACAGATGTGTGTTTTCAGGAGCGTAAGGTCCAAGCTCAGCATCAAGGACAAAGTACCCACTACTCGAGGCAGAAGCGAACGTCACTGTGGTGTCACTACTCTTCACCTAAATCTTGACAGAATACAGGCACCTCTGTATTTTGAGATGTTCTCAATTTTGCTACAAGAACCTGGTTCTGCTACGCATCTGAACAAGATAATAGCAATCCTGCTCCCTAGGGAGACTCGTTAGCAGCCAATCCGTACCAGTTACTGTGAAACAAACTGTCCCAGCAGTCTGAGATATAGTCCAACGTGGAGTAGAACCATCGGATAAGGAACATCTGTTGAAAAAGAACAAAGCAAATGACAAAACCGCTCTCCAGAGCCCTGACAGAACTCCAAACCCTTAAACGGAACCCCGGGCTGAATCAGCTTTGGAGCATGCCATGAGCTCTTCCTTCCATAAGGGATTTTAAGAGTCTTGCCTTGGTATTTTAAAATATAAATAATGCCTGTGCATGACCATAACCATCCAAAAATCCCAGCACAGCTGGAAAGGCCATGTACTTACAGGAGCAAGTTCGTCATTCAAGTCTGCCAGGACAGTCTCTAAAGAGAGAAGGCCAGGGTCTGTCCTCAGCTGGTCCAGAAGATCCAGGAGGATGAAGTTGTCCTCTTTGCTGCCTTGCCAGGCTTCCTCCAAGGTTTTGTAGGCGATCTTCCCCGCGTTATTGCGTCTCTCCAAAATGACCACCTGGACAAACCAACAACACAGCAGGTATCAGAAAGGAAGCTACTTTTTTCTAGACAGATGCCCAGAATTAGGTGTCACATCAAGGTAGAGCATCCTAGGTAAAGTGATATTAGAATGAGAGAAGGGAAAGGGGAGAAGGGAAAAAACCAAGGGAACCCTCACAGCTGATTTTCCCCGATACTTCTCCTCATCCATCAACAAGGCGTCCGCAAATTCCGGCTGCCGTTCATTATAGATGTGCACGAACTTCAGCGTGTCTTTTGTGTTGGCCACAGCAAAGGTCAAAAACGCCTCGTAGGCCTCGGCAAACTTCTCTCCTTCTCCAGTGAGTAAGACCACGCAGTGCCTAGGCAACACAACGGGATGGGGATTGGGAGCAGTTCTGGATGCAAGAGGAAATGACCATTCCCTTTCTACAAGCCAGAACGATCCCAACGAGCCAGAAACCTATCGAACAACGTGGATACCCAGCACGATCCAACGCAGTCATTTCCCTTCTCCCTCAGAATTGAACAAGAGGTGGCTTTAGGAGCAGCCCCAGAGCCTCGGGGAACAAAGCAAGGGGACATGTCACCCGTGGAGCCTTACTTTCGCTGCCGGTGAGACTTCTTCACGGGACACAGCTCCTGGAAGAGCCTCTGGTTGGTGAGTCTGGCCACCATGAGGAACTTATTCTGGGAAAGGAAGTCGTCAATGAGCTGCTTCTTCATCTCTCGTGCCTGGCGAGGAAAAAGCAAGCCAAGGTCAGTACTGAGCAGGGTGAGGACAGTGAAGCTGCTGCATGTGACGTTCTCATCTGGAGCCTGGGGAAGGCTGCCAGCCGTCACGGTCCTCGCTGAGATGTTTCACTGAATTTTCACTGAATTTTTAGAGTTGGAAGGGACCATAGAGATCATCTAGTCCAACTCCCCTGCTAAAGCAGGATTGCCTAGAGCTAGAGCATGTTACACAGGACTGCATCCAGGCGGGTCTTGAAAATCTCCAAGGAAGGGGACTCCACAACCTCCCTGGGCAGCCTGTTCCAGGGCTCTGTCACCCTCACCGTGAAGAAGTTTCTCCTCATATTTGAGTGGAACCTCTTATGTTCCAACTTGTGCCCATTGCCCCTTGTCCTTTCACTGGGAACCACTGAAAAGAGTCTGGCTCCCTCCTCCTTCAACCCTCCCTTGAGATACTTGTAAGCATTGATAAGGTCTCAATTGGAGGCCCCAAGACTGAGAAGCCACCTGCAGCCCACCCTCAAGAGGACAGACGCCAAAGCCTACAGAGCTCCCTCCCTCCTAATGATCGTGCTCTGCTGAAGCCCGAGTTTCTGCTGAGACCGACCCCTCATCACAAGCTGGGTCAGAAAGCCCTCAGTGTGCGTCTCGCCTAAGCTCTCAGAGAGGACTGAGCAATACCTGCACAACATCAGCGGGCTTGTCGATGTTCTCCTTGAAGATCATCATGGTGGGGGTGTAGACGTTGATGTTGTACTGACTGGACAACTCCTCGGTGCCCCGGAGTCCGACGTACACGTAACCAAAGGACAAGTAATCTCGGTACGCGAAGGCAGTCAGCTGGAGGGGAAGAAATCGCCGGGGTGTGTTTACATTAGAGAGCAAGCAACATTTTCTCCCCCTCGAGTGCCTGCGGCAGCTTTGCTTTGAGAACACCTCCCGCTGTTTAAATGTCACTGGGCACGCGCTGCACGAGGCAAGAGCACCCTCTCCCTCCCTGAATGGCGCTTTGCATTCTCTTAGTCATCCTCCCGGGAGCCTCGACGGAGCCACAGCTTTATTTTACAACCTGACATTCTGCACGGTAGCAGGCGTTTCTTAGGAAACGGGCTTTCCAGTAACCCAAAGCAGATGTGCCACAAAAACCCCTCGTTGCCCATAAAGGTTAGCACGTGCCTCTGCTGCCGCTACCTCCAGAACCCACCCACACCTTCCACTAAGGTCACATTCGTGGTGGGACGAAGAAACGATCTCCTTGTGAAGTCCCTCATCTGGCCGTGCCATTTCAACTGACACAAATCAACTTAGAAGAGGTCAATAGTATTTAGAGGCATCGGTCTGCCTCTGCTCACAGCAGTGTCCCATTTTCTCTTGGAACAGCTGGATTTATCAGTAAATCGAAGAACGCAGCGATAGAAATCACATTACCTTGTATAATAACGGCACAACCGGCATATGATCAAATAGAAGGACGTGGGGCTTGTTTTCTTTCTTCCAGTTGGAGAGAAAGCGGATGTAGTTTTTATCTGTAATCTTTAAACAGAACCAGGGCATTAGTTCAGCCTCTGAGCCATCAGACACACGCCATGCTGTAGGATTCAGCGTCTAAATGAGAACCCAGCCTGAAAGAGCTGCCGAGGTGTTGGAGAAAGCAGACTCCAGGGGTTTATCTTTCCAACCGGTATGCCTGATGGGGGCTTTTTTGATACAGGAGATTAATTAAAACCATCAGTCTCGACCCCCACCAGCCCTCTGAGCTAGTGCATCCCCTGCCAAAGCTGATGCCACTTTGGTTCTCAGAACTGTTCACAGGGGCCGTAAGCTTTACATAGGGTGGGAAAGCTTTACATAGAGTGGGAAGCCAAGGGTTAACAGGCACCTGTGGGCTCCATCGAGCCTGCTCTTTTCCAGCTTCGGTACCTTCTTGACCTAGAGGAAGGAGGTAAAAGGGAGATCACAGCTGGTTTAGGGACCCACAAGCAGGGGAGCAGGCTGCAGGCTCTGCTTTTTAGGACTGCCTGGCTGGAAGAGGTGAAATGGCTGCTTTAGCGATGGAAAGGGACCGCAGGCCCTGTTTTTGGGGCGAAAACTCAAATACTCAGAGGGCAGCAAGTCAAGAGTCTGGCAGGAAGAGCAGCCCACACTGAAGACCTCAGGGAAAAAGAAGATGAGGTGAATAAGGCTCCAGGTAGAGGACGGGCAGGTGAGAGCGCTACGGGGGCTGACCAGGGGAGGTGGGTGCTTTAGGACTCTGCCAAAAAACCCTCAATTTTTTATCTAATAGGAGGTTTATGTATAACTTTGAAAGGGCTCGCACTGCTGGCTCCAGTTTGAAAGGTCTGCATCAAAACCGGACCAAACAAAACAGCGGATCTCTTTGTGGGTGAGTTTTAGCAGACAATGCCTACAAGTTAGTGAGCAGCCCTTAATTTGCTGGATGAAACCCTGAGAAAGGAGAAATGACATGAAATCCAGCAGGCAGGTAGGGCATGCTCACTGATTCCTAACCTGGCGGGTAGCTTTCGGACAGCTCTGGGGTGTAATAACTCGGAGAAGATCAGGCACACAAAGTTCCTGGGGTGACCCCCGTAGTGGTGTGATTAACCTTTTGGTAAGGGGAAGCGGTACGGAGCCGCATCGTGTGACGGCTTCCACCAGCTCTGGGGTTTGTAGCTGTAATTCCAGCTCTCAAAACGCCTCTCTTCACCAGCCTCAGTTGGATCTTCTCGCGTTCGTGACACAGATCAGCTTGGGGGCTGAATTAAACAGATTAGCCACCGAAGCAGCCGAGGAGAGATGAATACCCAGACAGGCACAAGAAGCAGCACGTTGACACTCTTACTAGAGCGTACCTTTTCCACAAGGTTGCCCGGCAGAAGGTTCTCCACGAATTGCCGCAGGTTTTCTCGAATGACGGCGTTGTGGAAGAAGGTTATTTTCCCGTTGATGAGCCCCAGCAGGGAGGGGGTGCTGTGTGCACCCAGGTGGTGGGCGAGGCGCCTTTCGTACCCAGCGTGAACGACGCCGATTCCCACTCCTGGAAAAGGAGAAGTGGGTTCAATGCGAAAGAATCACTGGCAATCCAAAAAGTCTAGGAGAAAATCCCAAGCTGAAGACCTGTTCCTTTGCCCAGCACTCTGCTCCCGAGTTATTTATGGGACTGACCCTTCTAACTCTCTACATTCCTCCCTTGACGATTGTATTTAAAACTCACAGCTTTATGGAGGGGGAAAGAAAGAATACACTGTCCCTTTTTTAATCCTGTCCACTGGTATTTCATGTGCTACATTAAAACCTCAAAGAGGACAATCTTAGTAAGTGGGAACTATGTTGTCTTTGTCTCCTGCTGTCCGTTGAATTTATGTTTTTCTGGAAATGCATATAGAAAACATCTGCAGGGAAAACCAGGAAGCTGGGGATGGAAGGGCAAGTACAAAATACTTCCTTGGCATCCAAACGTGTTCAATAAGTCAAAGTTCAGTCAAAACTGAACTGTAGGGTAGCAGCCCTCAAGTCGAGGACGTGCCGCAGGGATCTTTGCTCAGCAAAGCCATCCAAGTGCAGGAGGAAGAGCAAGACAGCATTTCTGCTGGTGGCCTCAACTCATGGCAGCACGGTCAGCCCTCAGCCACGCCAACATTTCTTATCATCAGCATCAGACTAAACCGCTAGACAACAGGAGAAAAGGCATCTTGCCCTTGTGATCTACGGGACTAGGTGTTTTCTTTCCTCGTTTCTAACATATAGCCTCATCGATTGGGGTGTTAGTAACACACAGGAAAGCATTATGAGAAATCCTTGAGGAAATTTAGGGATTAAACACAGTCTTCCAAAGCTGGAGGCAATCCCTCGCTGGGTGAGGGATGTGTCCAACCCTAAATGGCCTCGTCCTTACCCAGCGCCTCCAATTCCTGAGCGACTTCCTTCCACACGGGCTCGATGTGGATGCAGCTGAAACACCAGTCTGAGGTTATTTTGATGAGGTAAGGTTTCTTGAAACTATCTGGCACGATTTCGTTGATGTAGTGGGAAAAATGGAGCAAATACTTCTCGTCGGAGGTGTCGCGCCTCTCGGAATTAAAGGGGAAATGGAAGAAGGACTCGTCAAAATAGAAGCCTTCGTGGAAGTGGTGGAACTGGCGATGCTGGTGCTGAGAGTAGCCCTGGCTTTCCCCGGCATCTCCGTAGCGATCGAAGTTTGCCCTCTTTTCCTCGTTGGAGAGAATCTGGGGAGTGGGTGATAGAAGAACGGTCGCTTGAAACCGTGAGGGAGAACTGCCCTGACGATAATCCCTTAGTAAAGAACTGCAGCCGGATAAGGATGGGCTCCAGGGGATGGCGCACCCTTTGCTGCACATCGGAGGCATAAATATTCTGGAAAAGGGAACTATCACATCACCTCCAGGCTTGTTGTGGTAAATCAGGGTAAAAATAGGCAAAGCCCAAAGGAAAGGAGCCTGTAAATCAACTGTGGTGCCCATTTCTGACGCCAATTGCTCCTCGAGCCTGAGCATCACGCCGTCTGAGCACGAACGCTCTTTTCTGGAGCAGCCTCTGCTGGCGTCTGCTTGAACACTGAGGGTTTTCTCAGCGCGTCGGAAAGCGCCACAAGTTTTACTGAGCACCCAGGCACCCCACAGAGAAATTGCTTTTTTTTTTTTGGCTGGGAGATGATGATTTGCTTTATTTCTGCGGGCTCAGCTGGCTTGCCGTGGAAGTGCCGGGTCAGCCGCCGCAAACTGGGGCAGCCGATTTCAAGAGCCGCGCAGGAGCGATGCGCAAATAACTACTTGCACAAAGAATAATTTGAAGGGACTAAAGCCCTGCGGTGACTAACGTTGTTTACATCATCCCCAAAATACTTCTGTGTAAGCGTGACACAGACACGGCGGCCACCCAGCTGTGTGGGGCTCAGCGAGTACCCGCTCCTCCCTCCTTTGAGGCTTTTTAGTGTGAACAGAGTGGACCCGTAGCCAAATATTCGCAACAGAGGCCACACCGGTGTCACCCAGAGGCTCTCTGTTGAGAAAAGCTCAACTTTTCTGGTCGGTAGTGTCCTCCCCCACAGAGTCAAGCACCTTTCCTAGGTAGCTATATGCAGAAAAAGCACAAACCCCAGTACGGTAAAATAAGGTCACTTAACTTTGATCTTAATGACAGCATGAGTTTAGCAAGAAGAGCTGTGTTACCTCATAGGCCTTGCTAATCTGGATGAATTTGTCTTCCGCTCCTGGGTCCTTGTTTTTGTCAGGGTGCCTATGAGGCAGAACCGGAGGAAAAAAGGGGGTCAGCAGTTCCCCGGGGGGGGCACAGTGAGCTGTCAGCCTCCCTTCAGTTAGGGCATGTGGCAGCAGCCCGAGGCTGAGATCGCATTTTACACCCAGGACGTGCTCTCCCTACCCAAACCCCGTCCCAAAACGCAGCACCGGGACACGTGCCATGCGCCTGCAGACCTGTCCCTCCATCCCATCTGTCACAAACAGCCCGAGCCCAGGACGAGGGAGAGTGAATCTTCCTGCTGCAGCGATGCATCCCTCAGCTCCTGCCCTACATATTTCCCGAGTTCTTCCTCTAAAACACCTCCCACCACAGCCCTCGGCGATGTCTCGGCTCCAAAAGCTCTGGGTGAGGGTATTTTCCGAGGTAGTGCCTCGAGCCTGCTCCTCGGTGCACACCACCGGGGCGGGGGGGCACAACATTTGTGGGTCCAAGGCGTTTGGATTCCATGGCACAGGGGCTGAGTTGCCCTCGGGCATCGACGTATCAAACTCAGACTGAGATCCCAGTGTGTTCAAGGTCCCCAGCCGAGTCAGGGAGAACTTTTCACCCCGTAGCCAGCCTGCGGGAGGGTTTGACGGCCCCGATTGCTGGCGTGAAGGTGCCTGCTTGGTTTCAGGATGACCCCCGGGCCATGAGGCGCCAGGCTCTGGCTGGCTAATGCCACCACCCGGTAGCCCTGCCTGCTCCTCAGAGCCCAGCAGGCCTGGGCTCTGTTCAACCGAGAGGACGCCCCAACCGGTACCGTGTGTCCGGTGCTTGGGGAGAGGGGATGGGAGCCCGGGGTCGGAAAGGAGGCACGTACCATTCCCGGGCGAGCCGCTTGTAGGCCTTCTTGATGTCGGCCTGGCTGGAGCTCCGGCCGACCCCCAGGACGCGGTACGGGTCGAAATCCCCCGCCGCGGCCTGCGCTCCCAGGGCGGCCAGCAGCAAAGCGGCGGCCCAAGCCAGGCCCGCCCGCCCTAGCTCCATGGCTCCGGGCGGGACAGAGCAGGGGGGAGGGGGGGGGGAGGCCGGCGGAGGTCCCGCGGGCTGGACACCGGGCGCTGAGGGGACCGGCGGGGGCCGCGGACAGGCCGCCCTCACCCACCCTGCGCCGCCGCTTCCGGCGCGCCCGCCCCGCCGTCACCATAGAGACGGGCGCCGCTTCCGGTCACCGAGAGGAGGCGGCCAGAGCGGCGGCGGCGCCGCCATGGAGGAAGCGCAACGGCGGGCCCTGCGGCGCGGGCGGGCCCGGCTGGTGGCGGAGCTGCGGGTGGCGCCGCTCTGGGACCCGCTGGAGGACCGAGGCCTCTTCACCCGCACCATGGTCGAGGAGCTGCAGGTCGGGGCGGGCACACCGGATCTCCCTCAGCACCGGGGCGGGGGGGGGGGGCGGCCCCGTGTCCCCACAGCCACGGTGATACTCCCAAGGGAGGGCCCTGTGTCCCCCCTCAGCCCCAAGGGAGGCCTCCCCGTGTCCCCTCAGCCCCGGTGACAGGCCTCCGGGGTAGTCCCTGTGTCCTCTCGGGCCTGGGAGGTGGCCCCCCCTGTCCCCTCACCCCAGTAACAGGCCCACTGGAGGCTCTAGTGTCCCCTCAGCCCCAGTGACAAGCCCAAGGGAGGGCACCATGTCCCCTCAGCTTCGGTGACAGGTCTGGGGGCTGGCCCCCGTGTCCTCTCACCCTGTTGACAGGTCCAAGGGAGGCCCCTGTGTCCCCCTCAGCCCCAGGGAGGGCCTCCCCATGTCCCCTCAGCCCCGGTGACAGGCCTCCAGGGTAGCCCCTGTGTCCTCTCAGGCCTGGGGGTTGGCCCTCCTGTCCCCTCAGCCCCAGTGACAGGCCAAGGGGGTGGCCCCTCTATCCGCTCAGCCCCTGTGACAAGCCCAAGGGAGGGCCCCATGTCCCCTCAGCCTCGGTGACAGGTCTGGGGGCTGGCCCCTGTGTCTCCTCACTCTGTTGACAGGCCCAAGGGAGGGCCCCATGTCCCCCTCAGCCCCAGTGATAGGCCCAAGGGAGGCCCCTGTGTCCCCTCAGCCCCAGTGACAGGCCTCCAGGGTAGCCCCTGTGTCCTCTTGGGCTTGGGAGTTGGCCCCCATGTCCCCTCACCCCAGTAACAGGCCCACTGGAGGCTCTAGTGTCCCCTCGGCTCTGGTGACAGGTCTGGGGGCTGGCTCCTGTGTCCCCTCACCCTGTTGACAGGGAGGGAGGTTCCTGTGTCCCCTCTGTCCCAGTGACAGGCCTGAGGGTTGGCCTCCTGTCTCCTCTCAGGCCTAGGGGGTGGCCCCCATGTCCTCTTGCCCCAGTGACAGGGTCAAGGGAGGGCCCCATGTCCTCTCACTCTGATGACAGGCCTAGGAAGTGGTCTGTGTCCCTTCCCACCCCAGGCCCTGCAGGTAAGAGGTGTAAGACTCCCCCCAAGACTCCACCTTGTCCCTTCTCATCCCCTGCCCCAGCCAGTCCAGGCATGGAGCTTTCTCCTCGGGTCCCCATCCTGAGCTGGTGACAGGCTCAAGGGGCCCCAAATTTCCCCTCTCTCTTACTGGTGACAGGCTTGGGGGTGTCTCACCTTGTCCCACACACCGGTGAGAGCCTAGAGGTGCCTGTTCATCCCCTGGGGACAGGCTGGGGGTGCTCTCTCCTCCCTCTCCCCCCGAGCCCCACGGTGAGCTGCAGGTGGTGGCAGCAGGGCTGTGTGGTTGGAGGGCATTGGGACTGGGATTCGGGTGGCTACTGGGGATCTCCGTGACTGTGTCCACTGGGTCTCGGTCTTGTTTGCCCCGTGTAGATGTGCTCGTTGTGGATCCCCTCGTTTCTCCTCTCTGGATGCTGGTCAGAAGGTTGGGCAGATGGTGTGCCTTGGCTTGGGGTGATGTTGTCTTGGGCTTTCCTCCTCTGCAGAGCGCCGGCAGCCGAGGAGACCAAGCCCGGCAGCTGGTCATCGACCTGGAGACTCGAGGAAAACAGGCTTTTCCCGTATTCCTCTCGATCCTGCGGGACACCGGGCAGGGAGACCTCGCGGACATGCTGATGAGGGAATGCCAGTGCCCACTGGTGCCGCCGCAGCTGGCAGACCTGAGGCCTGTAGAGCTGGAGTTACGTGGAGAAAAACATAATAAAAGTAAGTATTGAGGGTGCAGTTGTTTTTTGGGCAAACAGCAGCAAGGAGGGTGGCAGCTGGGATCTCTCCCGCCATGGATAATAGTCCGTGGAGTCCTGATTTTTATTATCCTATATGGAGAGGTGACTGTGCAGAGCTGCAGGGAGAATGTCGTGCTTTCCAGTAGTGGAAGTTTATAAGCTCGGGCTATTTGCTCGTGGTGTTAGGAACTTCCTTCTCCGCATCTTTGCACGCAATCTGGAAATCCTGAAAATGGATTTTGCCACATCCTCGCCACCTTGCACTCTGCTGAATCTGTGCGTGGATCCAGCTTGTGCGGTTGTGCGGAGAAACTGTAGCCTGTTGAGCCCTGTGAAGGTGTTATGGTTTGAGAAAACCCACAGATAACAATAGATTGTTATCTATTGTCATTTAGACAATTATTCTGTCACCCGATGACCCCTCCCCACCCGGAAAGGGGAATTAGAGAACACAAAGAAGCACAAGGGTTGAAATATAAATAGATTTAATAGACTAAGACTAAATAATTAACAATAATACTAAAGAACCAGTATTAATCCCGATACTGATATAAGATATAAAAGAATTACACTCAGCTAATTCTATCAGCAGGAAGCTGTGCACTCCCAGCAGTGGACAACAAATGTTGGACACTGTGAGTGCAATGGCTTCAGGAGGAAGGGAAGGGCTCAGGGCTCCGGCACCGGAGCAAGGAGTTGTCTGGATCCGCCACCATCAAGGGAGAGAGAGCTCTGCAGCAAACTTTTCTAATTTATATTGAATGTGACGTTCATGGTATGAAATAATCCTGTTGGGCAGCCTGGGTCAAACACCCAGGCCTTGCTCCTCCTTGTCCCTGCACCTGGCAAGGCTCGAAAACACTAAGACCTTGAAGCCCACAGAGCCTGGCTGGCTATAAAGTAAATATTTTCACAAATTCAGACACTAGAGTCTTCTAGAAGTGCGATTTTCCTCAGCATTAGAAGAAAAGTTAGTCCTGTGTCTCTCAACCCAGGACAAAAGGGGAAAAGAGACGCGATGTATCATGCCCTCACAGCAGGGTCCCTGCAACAGGCGACTCTCGGTTCAGGTCCTTCTGAGGAGCCTGGGTTGGTTACTTCCAGCGTGGAATAAGAAGGGGGAGAAGGTGGGACCCATCTGTGCTGTGTCCTTACAGATGTGAACTTTCCGGAACGTCTGTCCATCCCGGTCCAAGTCGAGAGTGAAAAACCTCGAACACCTCCAGTACCAGCCCTGGGTAAGCCACGTCCTAGCATCTGGTGGGGTGGAAAAGGGAATTTGTTGGTGTTGCTGATGCATCACAGGGGATGGGGCGGGATTAGTGTTAATTCCAGGAGGAAGGGGTATAACATCTCACTGTGGAGTGTGGAGAGCTAAACACTGTGTCTCTGGTGTGTGTTGCAGGTCTGGCTGTTGAGAAGAGGAACCGCGATCTGGTAGGTGTTTGTTTAGGCCCAGAGCGTTCCCTATTAAGCCGAAGCTCCGTGCCTTGTGAGTGGCTACCACAAAATAGCCCCGGGACAGCCAGTCCTTGCTTTGTGTTATCTGAGGGATCGCTCTGAGGCTGACACTGCTGTAACGGAGCAGGTCAATCATTAGCCAGCCCCTCCTTAAGATCACCGCAGCTGTAACACAAATGACATAACACAGCATTAAAGCTTGTGCTTAAACCAGTTTCCCAGCAAGGCAACTGGTAATTTCTGAAGGCACCAAGTCGCGTGCTGTCTGCGAAGCGACGTTTAGACTTTGTAGTTGTAGTGTTGGGGAGCAGAAGGCAGGAAAACAATAAGGAAGTCGTGCAGCCTGCTCTGGCGCGTTGGGAGACGCGCAGGGAAGTGATTGTTGTGGAAATGTCTGGAGTTGCCTCCTGACAGCCTGCAGTCTGTGCGTGTGTCGTGAGGAGGGAATGGTTTGGCTGTGGCCGTATCAGTGCAGGTTTTTGGGTAGCTCTCATAAAATTCCTGTATTGGTCTTTTCAGTGGTAAAGCTGAGTCTCCAGGAGATTTATCTCTTGGCTCCTTGCGTGGGCTTTTGTGAGGAGGTTTGATGAAGATGCCTGAAAAATCTCAGGGAAACTTCAGCTTTCCGTTGGAGATGCTGCAGGGAAAGAAGGGGCCGGTTTTCTGCCAACGTGGTCCCCAGTTTGGGAGGTTGTTTTGTGTTCCACAGCTGCTGATAACAATGTGCACGTGGAGAGCGTGCTGTTGTGCACCTCTAGTCCCAGAGAAAGGAAAAAGCTGTGAAAGGAGCTGCTTTAAGGACTTGTTGGTGTTCTGTCCCACTGGATTAGCCAGCAAACGCTCCAAATAAGAGGGTGTTTAATTGCAGCTTGTCCCTGCCAGGTTTACGAGCTGAAAGCGGACCCGTGTGGACACTGCCTGATCCTCAACAACGTCGACTTCAGCAGGGACTCGGATCTGTCGATTCGAGTCGGCTCCAACGTGGACTGCAAGAAGCTGGAGAAGCGCTTCAAGTCTTTGAGCTTCAACGTCCTGACTCGGCAGAATCTCAAAGCTCAGGTGAGGCCAGTCACGTCCAGCTCGGGTCAGGGACGAGAAGGGATCCCCCAGAAGCCATGGGAGCACCTTACGGGACGTACCCCCATGTTGCAAGCGCCCGAAAGCCCTACCCTGCACTGCACAGAGAAACTACCAACCGCTCACCTCCTCTTATTTTATTGCCGGCCGCAGGAGGAGGAAGGACTTTGTACGTTTTCACCCTTTTGCCTGAAGTTTGATTCCCGGTTGGGATTTGTAGGGAGGCTGTATTTCTGTGCTGGCTCTGACAGACTCTGTGTCGTGCGTGGCTGGGGGTGAGATTAGCCCCTCTGTGCAGTCCTCAGAGTGGCTCAATCACCCGGAGCAGCCACTGGAAGTAACCCAAGGTTCTCTGCTCACCCACCGGCCCCTCATCAGAAACAGTGCATTTCAGTGGTTAAACGGCGTGGAAACGTGTTTTGGTTTGCGTTGCTGTGCTGTAAGGAATGCAGCGAGGAGAGAAATGTGTGTAATTAAAGCCACCAGTGTTAAATAAGGGTGGAACTGTGGTAATACTCACTGTCTGCCGATGGGTTTTGCTGTCTGTATGTGGGGTGTGTGTTACCCTGTGGCAGAGAGGTCCACTGGATCCTTCTGAGCAGCGCAGCCGTGACAGACAGATAAGAGCAGGGCCCAGCAGCGCTCCGGGGCCGAGGGACGATGTCAAAAGCTCTGACTGTGATGTTTTCTCTGTAGGAAATGGTTTCAGAGCTGCAGAAGCTGGCGCAGCAGGACCACGGGGCCTTGGACTGCTGCATCGTGGTCATCCTTTCCCATGGGTGTCAGGTGGGTTCGTGGCGCCTCTGCCTTTGCTCGTTAGGCAGGGTGCCCGCCTGGGAAAGGGTTAATTCCCCGCGCTGCGGTCTCTCGCGCGCAGGGTGGGAGGGAGGGAAGTGGTTTGTCATCGTGACCGATCTGATGTCGTGGTACCATGCAAAGAGTTACTCTCGTACCTGGGTTAAAGAAAACAGCAGCTTTTCCAGTGTAGTCTGAGCCGGTGTTGCCTGTGGACAAGTGTTCTCCGTTTTGGAAGTTGGGGTGTAGAATTTGGAATGGAATGATGGGTGGGAGCGCAGGGAGGTCGCGCTGATCCTCGTGTTGTGGTCCTTTAGTCCTTCCTGTTTCTCCAGCTCTGCTGGGGAAGATGCTATTAGTGGTAAAGCCTCTTTATCGCAAGCCAGAGGCCTCGAAGGATGAGGAGAGGAGAGGAGGGTGTCAGGAAAACGGTGTGTGGTATGTGTCCGTTGTCCCAGAGGATGAAGGACCCTGGTGCTGGAGGAGGCAGGGTAGGAGCTGGATGACAGGACGAGTCAGATTGATGGGTTTTAGAGTGTTTCAAAAGTCTCCCGGGCGTCTCCTTGGGCACAAATGCAAGGAAATGAGATTTGTTCTGGTAACTTTAGGCTACAAAGCACCCGATGGGAAACAGGCTCCCTCAGAACCAGCCTCCCCTTCCGCATTACTAGCTCCTGGATTTTCCTCTTGCAGACGAGCCATAATCAGTTTCCCGGAGGCGTTTACGGAACGGATGGAAAACCCATTCCAATAGAAAAGATTGTGAACTATTTCAATGGGTCCAATTGCCCGAGTTTGAGAGGAAAACCCAAACTCTTCTTCATCCAGGCGTGTGGTGGAGGTGAATCTTTGTTTTAGCTCCCGAAGGGAGTCAGCTGTTGGGCGTAAGCAGGCTTCGGAGATGTGGTTAGGCTTTGAGTTCTTGTTCCTTTTTTGTTTGTCGCCTGTTTCTCCGGCTCTCTTCTCGCACTCTGGGCCACGCATTCTCACTGCTCACGTGGGTTGAATGTAAGGACTTGGGTGCGAGCCTCTCGTAGGAGAAACACAGACCGAGGGCTTTCATGTGAATCACCTGAAGGCTCTGATTCAACCAGCGCAGCCCAAGAGCCAAAAAGCTTTCTTTTGTTGGAGGGCCTTTATTTTTTTATGTGTTTTTTTACTCTTTTCTCAATGGAGGATGTATGATCGTTGAGTGCTTGGGTAAGATGAACGTCAGGGATTGTCTTGTTGCGGCTTTTTGCAGAACAAAGAGATCGAGGCTTTGTAGTGGACTGCAATTCCCCCGGCGATGAAGCTCCTGGAGGTTCTTTGGAGTCGGATGCAACTCCTTTTCGGGCTCTGGTGGGTGGCACGGACGAGCCCGACGCTGTAGCCAGTTTGCCCACACCCAGTGACATCCTGGTCTCCTATTCCACTTTTCCAGGTGAGAGACACCGCACAAAAAAGGGGAAGTAGCAGAACAGGTCAGAGCTTCGTGGCCAAAATCAGGGGCAGTTACAGCTCCACTGGGGACAGCACCCAGGGAGCAGCAGTAACTCAGTGAGATGAGAACGGAAGCCCGGCTTTAGCAGTGACGTTCTCATTCTTTCTCTGAAGGCTTTGTCTCCTGGAGAGAGGCCTCGAGCGGCTCGTGGTACGTGGAAACGCTGGACAGGGTGCTGGAGCAATACGCCCATACGGAAGACCTGCTCAGCATGTTGCTGCGGGTAAATGTCTTTTATTTCTGCTCTTTGGAGTCACGGTGAAGGAAATAGTGAGAGGTGCAGTCACAGCTCTTCCTCAGCGCGTGGTGGCACGGCAGCTGTTGATTTCGAGGGAGTAGCACGAGACCCTCTCTCCGCTGGCTGGCACTCACTGCGAGGGAAAGGGACCTTAAAGCCCATCCAGTGCCACCCCCTGCCCTGGGCAGGGACACCTTCCACCAGCCCAGGTTGCTCCAAGCCCCCTCCAACCTGGCCTTGAACCCCTCCAGGGATGGGGCAGCCACAGCTTCTCTGGGCAACCTGGGCCAGGCTCTCACCACCCTCACAGAAAAGGATTTCTTCCCCAGATCTCAGCTCAATCTCCCCTCTTTCAGTGTCAAGCCCTTTCCCCTCCTCCTAGGGCTCCCCTCCCTGATCCAGAGTCCCTCCCCATCTCTCCTGGAGCCCGTTTAGGGACTGGAAGGGCCTCTAAGGTCTCCCCGGAGCCTTCTCTTCTCCAGGCTGACCCCCCCCAACTCTCTCAGCCCCCCCTCCCAGCAGAGGGGCTCCAGCCCTCCCAGCATCTCCGTGACCCTCTGCTGGACCCATTCCGCCAGCTCCATGTCCTTCAAATGACAGGCTTTTCTGGAAGAAGGAGGGTGGAAAGGGAATGAGCTTTTAAGTAAAGACATGAAGGGAAAGAAGTTTGGGGCTTATGCCAAGGAGCACCCACGGGAGGCAATGGGGTGCACTGGTATGGCCAGGGTTTCTTTAAAACCATTCTCCCAGGAATGCCATGTCTTTTTGCTGTCAAAAACATCTCATTTTAGGAGATCTTCTTGCTGTCCCCTCCCACAGCCCCATTCCCTGTCCTTGTCACCGTGCTTCCCGTGAGAGATCGTGCCCCTGACACATCCCACTCCTCAACCGCTCTCCTTCTCTTCCCAGGTGGCCGACGCCGTCTCTGCCAAGGGGACGTACAAACAGATCCCAGGCTGTTTCAACTTTCTCCGTAAAAAGTTCTTCTTCGCCTGCAAATGACCTGTGGGCTCCGAGGTCCCCGCCAAGCGGGACAGATGAACTCTGCACCCACCACGACTCGGCGTCGATGCTCCCGGTGGCCTTTGTCTGTCTGTCTGTCTTGAGATGTTTGTCTTGAGAAACCTGATCTGTGAACGCTGTCCTTACTGTGAAATGGGGAAGCGGTGGAGCCTGGTGCTGCGCCGACGGGGAAGTGTTGGGGACGGAGCCGGGACGGGTGAAGGAATCCCCTTTGCTGGGGCACGTACCGGCCCGGAGCCTCCGTGTTTGCGGAGGAGAGCGGCTCTGGCTCGTCGCGACGCGGTTGCGCTTGGCCTCCCGGTATTTTTGTATGATGATGGTGATGTTCGTGTCCTTTCTGCCTGTACGACCCAGTGATGGAGCCAGGGTCTGGTGCTTGAGTGGAATTGTGTGATTTTTGCAATCGATATTTTCCAATCGATATTTTGCAATTGGTATTTTTCACTTTCTCAATAAAACGCAGTGAAAATGGAAAAAGAAATGGTTTGCGTTGTATTCCCTCGTCCTTTCCCTCATTTCAGCATCTGCTGGCCCTGCCCGTGCTCAGGGGGTGCGGAGAGCTCGGGGCCACCAGGGTCCCCATTCCCATCCCCTTTGTGCACAGGTCACCCGGGTGTCTGGGTGCTGCGGGGTCGTGGACCCCAATGGAATCCCCAGACCCCTATGGACCATCCCAGAGCTCTAGGGACTACTATGGACCCCCCCGAGACTCCTGTGGAGCCCTATTGACCCCCACGGACTCCCTCATATGAACAAACAGAAGAAAAACACTCGACCCAAAAAGTAGGTAACAGGCAGCTCTTAATTTATCCTAGACAAAAGTTTCTTCTCTTACCCCAAGGAACTAATTACCGAGGGCGTGATTCCGTCAGGAGGCACGCTCTGTTAACTGCAATTCCTCATCAGCTTTTTTACACTGGCAGCAAATTTCCCTTTTCTGCAAGTTGGACGTGGAGCATCCGTAGCGTCCCTGATCTCGCAAATGTTTCTCAGCAAGCGTTATCAGCCTTCAGGACTTCCTTCCCGCCCTGCAGAAGGTGACCCTGAGAAAAGAAGAGGCAAAAAACAACTCTGTTTGTCACAGCCAGCCAATGGGACCAGCCGGGAGCCCTCCAGCTAACCTCAGGGACAGCCCTGCCTATGCCCTGGACAGAGGGACCGTGGCCTAAACGGATGATGGATGCTCCAGCCAACAGACACGCTGGCTAATTGCAGCTCCTGCTCATTACTGCTGCTGGCAGTCTTGCCTCTGGCTAATGTACGCTCCGGGCCAGCTCCTGTTTGCCACAGCTCTGGCTAATCCGAGCCCCAACTCTGCACTGAAGATCCAGTCCATTTCAGCTTCTTCTCCCTACAAGGTCCAGCTGTTTGAAACAGTTTGGGCTTTTGGCCAGGGCCTCAATCAATCACCGTCATATCTTTAGCATTAAACATCACAGCTGTACGTAGTATAAATATTAAGTAGTTTGAATGACTATTTACTTAGTAACTATTCTAAGTAGTGCAAAAAAAAAAAAAAAGCTGGACACAGAGTGTGTGAGGTCTGAAAAAGTGCAAAGGCAGTGCAAACGCAGCCGGGAGGGCAAAGGAGTGTTTACTAACTCACAAGCATAGTGAGTCCTAGAAGTGAGTCTGCTGCAGGACTCGGGGCCCTCAATACTCCCTCTGCCCCTGGGACACCTCGACAGTCATTCCCAGAGCTGGGCTTGTTGGTTCAGCAGGGAACAGTCGGCCAGCTGGCTCCTGGAGCGATGGGTGGCTGGGCAGAGGTGGAGGCTGCCAAAAATGAGGAGCAGGGTGCACGGCACTGAGAGGCGAGGAGAAGAAAAGAGGCAACTGGCTGGACAGGAGCCTGAAACAAGAAAGGACAAGGAAGGGAATAGGACAGTGACAGAAAGAGAGGGACAGGAATCCCGACAGAGATGGAGAGAGCAGCAGCAGGGCGAGAGAAAAAGAGGCAGCAGGAAGATGGAGAAGTAACAGGACAGAGACCAACAAAGAAGGAAGGGGAGCAGAATGGAGGATGTAGAAAAAACCTGGGAAGGCACTATGACAGAGAGGGAATAAGAAAGAATAGGGGCAGGGAGAGAAAGACAAAAAAGAGACAAAGTACAGGGCGAAGAGAAAGGAATTAATAAAGAGACAGGAAACCAGAGAGATGTAAAACTAAAGAATAGCAATGGGCTACAAGACAGATAGGGAGAAAACGGAAAATAGCGGCAGGGAGCCAGAGCAAGATGGTAAAAGAAAATAATAGCGATGGGCTAAAAGGCAGAGATGGAGACCCCCAAAAATAGTGATTGGGGGCCAGACAGGGAGAGATTGAGACTGGAAAAACCATGACAGCAGTGTAGAAAATTTTAAAAAGTAGGGACCGAGCGCCATATAGAGGAAGATGGAGAAAGGAAAAAAAAACTACGGGCTGGAGGGCAGAAAGGGAAAAAAAATAAAAAATAGGGACTGGGAACCAGACAGACAGCGATGGAGAAAGGAAAAAAAAAAATGCGATAGCAGAGCGGGAGGAATTAAAGAATCAGGACAGGGAGAGATGGAGAAAGACGTCCAGAAACGTACCGTTTCCACTGGCCAGCGGCGAGTCGGCGGGTCTGCAGAGAGCCAACCGGCGGAACGGAGCACCGCCGCCGCCCACCGCTCGTCATCGCGCCGCGCCGCAGCGAGGGCCTGGCCGCCGCCATGGTGCAGCTCGGTGAGTGCCCGCGGACCCGGGGACCGGCCCGGCCTAGCCCCCTGACCGCCCGGGGGGCCCGGGCTGGCCTAGGCCCTGACCGCCCCAGGCCCTGACCGCCCCCAGGCCCTGACCGCCCCGCGGGGCCCGGCCCGGCCCGGCCCGGCCTAGCCCCCTGACCGCCCCCAGGCCCTGACCGCCCCGCGGGGCCCGGCTCGGCCTAGGCCCTGACCGCCCCGCGGGGCCCGGCCCGGGCCGGCCCAGCCTCCTGACCGCCCCGCGCTCTCTCCGCAGGCAGCCACCTCCTGAAGGGCTACCGGGGCGGGCACGTCGTGATCCGCTTCGCCCTGGGAGGCTGCACCAACCGGCCTTTCTTCCGCATCGTGGCGGCGCACAGCCGGCGGGCCCGCGACGGAAAGTACCTGGAGCAGCTGGGCTGCCTCGACCCGCTGCCCAACGCCCACGGCGAGCGGGTGGCGGGGCTCAACCTGGAGCGGCTGCGGCACTGGCTAGGCTGCGGCGCGCAGCTCTCCCGCCCGGCGGAGAAGCTCCTGGGTAGGCGCGGGGCAGGGCCCGGGCGGTGCGGGGACGCGGGTGCGGGGTTTCTCGCCGCGGCTCACCCGCCTCTTCCTGCAGGTCTGGCGGGGTTCCTGCCGCTCCACCCCATGACGGTGACCGGCGCCGAGAGGCTGCGGCGGCGGCGGCGGGTACAGGAGGCCGTCTCGGCTCCTGCGGAGGGCTCGGCCGGGACCGGCGATGCGCCCTGAGAGAAGGGCCCCGGCGAGAAGCGGCCCCAGGCGGCACCCTGCCCTCCCTCCTCGGCACATCTGGCGGCATTAAAGTGTCATTTGCGCACCCTACTCTGTCCAGGCCCTGCTCTCTCCTGACTCCGCTCTGAAAAGTTTACTGTCGCTGCCGAATTTGGTGCAGCAAATCGAAACGGGGTTTTCCCGCTATAATACAGGTACAGAACCACTCCGGGAGGCACTTGCAGCCGTTCCTAAAGGCACGTTATTAGCTCTAGCGCATCGCTTTCTGCAGCAATGGCATGACTACTGCCAGCTTCCACGGGCCTGCTGCACTCACCGAGCGTTCGGTCTCCTGGCTGCGATTTACTGTATCGGGACAGTCCTGGCAGACAAATGCAAAGGAGACTGCATCTATTTGTGTAGACGGTGTTTCTGTTTTGTTTCTCCACAGAGGGTTCTGCGCCGTTCTGTTAATTTACAAGCAGAAGGGAAAGAGGCTCTGGTAAAGAGGCTCTGGTAAAGAGGGAGTGGGGTTTGCATGAAGCGAGATACGTCACGTATTTGACCCTATCCCAAGAAGCAAGAAACCCACTGAAATCTCTCTCCTACCTTAGTGACACTTCTTGATTTTTGGGGTTTTCCTTTAGCGCAATTCTCACAACACAATTCTACAAAGGTCGGGCAAAGACCTGTGTTCAGTTTTGTATCCCGTCAAGGCTTGTAGCGTAACTGACCCCATAGAGGAAGAACAGAAAACACTCTAAGAAAAGGTTTGGCTTGCTTTTATAAAAAAATCACAGTACTGAGAATGAGTGGTTTTATTACTGCTTATGGATGAAAGAGTAGATGATTAAAAAACTATTCTTCGAAGTAGATGAGGCTGTGAAAGGTGGTATTGCTTTTCTCATACCTTCCCCTTCTATGTATTTGATGCGTTCGGAGTCACATTTTACATAAAATGATGACTGTACTCTGGTACAGGGTTTCTAGAAGTTCCTCTGTAGCTTACTCTAAATTTTATCTGCACAGTTCTTCCTATTGTAATCTAAAGGTACCACACAGCAAGCTTTCTGCTTCAAACAGAAGGAAGTAGCTCTGTAAGGTTTCTTTTGAGCCAGTTTTGTGGAGACCTGGCTCTTTTCCTATGAAGAAAAAATTACTACTGCGTTATTAAATAAAGGATCCCACAATCGTACACAAGGCAATAAAATAGTTGCTTTCACGTCCTTTTGAATACGGACGGCTACGGGGTGCTCTGTAATGCAACAGGTGAGTGACCATGAGCATCAGACACTGCTGTTGCAAGGCACAGTAATTGCTAACTCCAGGTGAAAGAAGGGGGTATTAAGAGGAGAGTCTGGCAGTGCCGCTTTCCGCAGTGGCTCCTCGGTGTGCCCCTTCCCCTGCCTGTTGTCCCCTGTCCCCTGCTAAGGCACCTGCTACACTGAGAAACAACATGCAACTGATGGGAGGGGACTTAGAGAAAAGCCTGTTTCTCCTCACCTAACTCCATCGTCTGTGCAAGCGGTGGCTCTGTTTCTTCTTGGGGACCAAAAGAATGACTTTTTCAGCATTCCTAAATTGTTGCATGTGGATCAGAAGAATAGTTTGTGCAACAATGCGCAGCCTCTAGACCACAGTAAACCCAGCCCGCCCCAGAAGCGGGGTGATGCACAGTCCCGTGCACGACAGCCCAAGCTTTTTAAAAATATTAATTCAAAAAAGGCATACCAAGCTTCTAAAGCGTAATTCAGATAGCTGCTATGATGCTGTCAGTGGGTGAAAGCTGTGAACAAACTACAATGAGCACTTCTAGTATCTTGCAAAGGGTAAGATGTGCAGTGCCAGAAAAAGGGTATTGCTGCAGCCTCCCAGAGTTTGCTAGAGAAAACCTGCAGCTGTTAGCTACAAGTGCTGAACGCCATTTAGGCTTTGGGCTGAACCTGCCTTTTAAAAGATTAGTTGATACCTTTCTTTGGAGCCACGGTGACCTGTTGCTTAAGGGGTCCATACATAGTAACGTATCATACGCAAATGTAGGTTCAAGGATGTATGTTACTATAGACACGGCACCAAATACTGTCTCTAGAGCTAGGGCAAGAGGAAGAATTTTCCTTTCTTGGTAGGAGGAAGCTATTAAACTTACTCAGCTCTATTGCCACTTTCCCCTCTTCCCCCAGGTGTGTGGGCTTAAAAAAATACTTGCATACAAGGAGTGTGCGTAAGCCAGAAGCAGAGCAGAGTATTATCAGGCTGACACACAGCAAAAGCTAGGCTCAAAGAAAGCTGCAGATGAAGTTTGAATCTCTAGCTTAGTAATTCTTCGTAGCATTTGATAGCAATATTGTTAAACTCATTGTTTTAGTAGCTCTCGTAAGGTTGGTTAGCACTGTACTCACACAACCCAAAATCTTCATTTCTGGTCTGATGTTGCAGTTTCTTCTGTTGGCCGTTCCATTGGCTATGGAAGTTTGTTATCCTTTGTTTGAGAAACCTATCGCTGGATCCTAGAAAAAGCAAAAACAGACAAAAAAGCTTACATACAGCTTATATACATGGCAAATGCTGCATCATTCCCATTGCAGACTGTTCGTCAGTCTGCAGACTGCTTCTCTGTACATATTTCACATTTGAATTCTCATCTGATTAATATTACTCATTGCCCGCTTTCTTCCCGCTCCTGGAATACTTCCATTTTCCATACTCCTGGCACGCTGACGAAGCAGTCTCCCCTTTGTTTACTGTTAACTATTAGCACTATTTGGGTATCGAACTATGCTGTTGTCTTTAAACTCCTTGGCTACTGCTGGGGGTGGGGACATTAGGCAACAAGCTGCACACACCAAAAATTCGCATTATTCCACGCATTTACCATTTCTGCACAGGACACATGAGAGCGAGCGAGCGTGCTGGCAAGGCTTTAACATGAAGAACTCCTTGTACAGTGTAGAACACTGACTTCCCAGAACCTTCAAACCTGTTACGAGACAACATGGATGGCAATACCAAGGAAACTAAGGATTCTAGTAAAAGACCTCTAATCGGTCCTGGTGCTGCTGCCCTCCGCCTTTTGCTGTTGTCTTGGGTGCTGCAGCCTGAAATTTGCCACCCTAAAGGCAGGCCCACTTTAAATAGCACCCTCCCCTCCACTGACCCTGCTACAGAAGCAGCAGCCTGGGGGCAGAGAAGCAGCAATGGAAAGTTGCAGTAATTTCCTTAGAGAACATCAACAAAAACCTTCTCGGCAGAAAAGCCAGGCAAAATGAATCATTATGTCTTAACAACCGGAGGTATGGAAAATGTAAATTTAGATAAATAAAATGGATGCCGAAGCATTTCAGCTCCAGTAGTCCTAGAATTCTCAAGATGTTTATTGTACTTAATGCAATCCACTGGGTGTTGTTACAGTAACAGCATCTAAAAGTCTCTCACTAAGGCTGTATTCCAGTCTGAGGGAGGAAGAACATACATTAAAAAAGCCACCTTTTACCTAAAGAGAAATCCTTTTTTTAATAAAATAAAGTGTATGTCCTATAGAGTACAAGATGCTTAATTACTCGTTAGTAAAAAATAAATTGTCTGGACAACTCTTTTCAAATAGTTCCCAAAGTAGTTGTTCTTTTTTTATATATAAAGTCATGCATATTTATTTGATTTGATTCTTGAAAAGGCTTATTTTCTTCATTCAAAGATACAGTGGAAGTTCCAAAGCCATTAGGTTGTCTTTTTTGAGATACGGTAGAGGTTGAATGAACTTCAAACACACACTGGAATGGCTACAGCTGGCTTAATTACAAACATGACACAACTGATTAGGTGCTTTTCTCCATCCCTTTCCCCATTTTCCCTACTTCTGTACATGTGCTATAAACACATTTATGAACATCCACAAATAACTGCCATCAAGCAACCTTTAATGATAAGGACTTAGTCAAAATTAACCTTTAGGCACCGCTGAAGAGATTAAACCACAGCACGGCATAAAATCACTTTTCTGCCTAAACTCATGCATCTTACTTCTAAACAGCAGCTTGCAGATTTAGACTGAATATTTGAAGCATTTGGATTCCAAAAGGTAAACATCACTTTCCAGCTCACAGTTCAACAGTGACCACATACAGTAATTTCTGTAAAACATAAAATGTATGACAAAGGAGAGAATAAGCAAGTAAGAAATGCCTCTTTTTTAAGTTATATCTGCAGATTTGGTGCAATTTCCAACTGCATGGATTTTTTTCCAGACACCACCAGTACTGCTCAAAGCCCCATATTAACATACCTTGATGCTGACTTAAGAGTACTATGTATGTAAACTCTACATAAATACATATGGAAAATAAAGTCCATATCCCATAAAATAGAAAATGTTTTATATACTCTATTAGGTAATGCACAGGGGCATAGCAATAGTTTTAAAACTATATAAATGCATTTAATAATATTATTTACAAATGGAACCAGAGACAGAGATTACCATCAAATACATTGATTTCATCAATTCTATGAATCTTTTGAAGATCCTCGCTTACAGCAAAATGATCTGCAATTCCAGATACCTAGAAAAAGAAAGTGCTCCTGATCTGTTTAGTGCAATGATGCTGGCTACAAAACTTAAGAGGAGAAAACATTCTAAGAACTAGTACTGCATTAGATAGTGGGACAAAAAAAAAAAAAAACCAACCACATTTTTGAGTTTAAAAGTCTGGTAAGATAAGGAAGAGAAATTAAGGTTACACAGCGGACGAACAAGAAAAGAAAACTTCTCGAAAGTCAAGTCTTCAGATTCTCAGAAATCAGAAGCACCAAAGGTTCTCATGCTATTTTGTTCCAGCTTCATCCTGAACATTCTTGGAGACAGCTGTGCCACAATCAAGGCAATGGCATGTCACAGACATTCCTGCAGATACGACACTACATAAGCCCAAACAAAGAAAAGAAAGATTAATAGACTCATCAATCTGAGAGTCTTTTACCTCTGAGCGCTTGACTTTACAACTTCAGTAGTGCTCTTCCATTTAAGTAAATACTGAGTATCACAAAACTTGCTTCTCAAGTAAAAAAAAAAAAAAATACTCAGGAATAGACGATAAAAACGAAATGTTCTTACAAGAACCTCTCACAACAAGGTGTGCATTGTGCTTTCAGCACTGGAGTACAGTAAGCCACAACAGCTAAAGATTACCAAGTTATTTCATCTTGGCATCGCAGATCAAGCATCAGAATAAACTCAGGTGGACATTCAAGTACAACTCATTTAAAAGGAGTGACCGTCCAGAGAAAACCCTTTTTCTGGACCTAAAGACCAGGTGAGCAAAAGTAACCTGTACAGGGATGCAATGCACAACACAAGTAAACACCAAAATGCCCATCAGCTTTGGTAAACCTTGGCTGCCAACCCAAATACAGAGGCAGACTGACAGGAATCCTAGAAATAGTTGTAACTTTATTTCCATTTTCATCTTTGCTCTCAAGACTTAAAAGACTCCTGGGCTTAACTGGAACTTTTACGAGATCTCACACATTCACCACCTTCCAAAATCAGAATAATCAAGAATTCTCACAAATAATGACAAAGCCCTTTTACTAGTTTCAATGAGATACGGAAGATGCAGCTCTAGCCGACAAGTACTTAATCACTGATCCTCATGCAGATTTTAAAATGTCACAAGGTACAACTGTATGAAAAACAAGGATGATGTGCTGCAGGCTTTCACACAAATGATTTTTCTTAAATTTTCAACTCGAGAGTAAGCTTCTACCCAAGAAAGTTGATACAAAAAGACACTTCTCCCCAAAGCTGCGTTACAGCCAACTGCCCATCTTCCTGCTAAGTCATCACAAGCCCTTGTAGTCTTAGTTAAAAGTCTAATGCGGAAGGAAATATGCACATATTGGCAACCGTCACCGTGGACCACA
The DNA here is from genome assembly GCA_003697955.1 of Calidris pygmaea. Lineage (NCBI taxonomy): Eukaryota > Metazoa > Chordata > Aves > Charadriiformes > Scolopacidae > Calidris > Calidris pygmaea. The sequence continues at coordinate 649,020 of QJSC01011878.1, forward strand.
GCCAGAACCTACAGAGGAGGGGCTGGGAGAGGGGCTGGGAGGGATTTCACCCCACGGCAGCTCCTTGGAGCAGTTCTGCTGGTGGGAGCTCTGCATGCCCAGGAACCCGGCCGCAGCACTTAACAGAGTACTTGTGCCACCCGCGCGAGACCAGTCACTCTCAGCCTTTCCACAGTTTTGAAATGTGCCCTCCAGAACCAGGCCTGCCACGGGCACAGGCTGTGACCTGCAGGTTGGCCTCGTCACTGCCTGAGGCCTCACGAGGGTCACCGCATCCCTCAGCAACAGAGGACTGGGCTGCTCTGCATGGCTGAGAGATGGCACCTTCTGCCCATGGAGCAGTGACAGTGCCACAGCAGCATCTGCAGCCCTGCAGCTTGCTGTCACCCTGCCCGGGCACCAGACTTCCAGGTCCCCTGCCTCAGGCTGGACATCACCACTCGTCCCCCTGGGAGTGACGGCACCACGGGGCAGCTGGAGGGAATGGCCCCACGCTGACATCACCTCTTCCCGTCATTGTGGCCCCGAGGCACTGCTGGTCTTTTGCCACCTCAGGGGAAGGATGAGCGGTGCCAGCTGCCACTGACTTGCTCCTCACCCTCCCGTGGGCAGGGGAAAGCTCAACAAAGCCAGCGTAGACATTCTTGCCATTTGCCATGCCCGCTGCTGCTGTCCTGGAGGCGCACGAGCCCACCGCTCTGTGATGGGGAGGCCGAAGGCGATGCAATGAGGCAGTGGAGGCTGTGGTGGCTTCTCCCAGTTATTCGTTCCGGGCACGAGGCAAGAGCGGGCGCTGCTCCTCAGTGGGTGGCAGCTCCTCGCTGGGCGGCGACTCGTAGGTGACGCAAAGGGAGGAGAAGAGACAGCCCAGGAAGGACACCAGGCTGGCGAAGTACATGGCACCGCTGGCGCTGCCCACAGCTGCTGTCAGCGGCCCCATGGCCAGGGCCACGAGGATCTGCGCCAAGAAGTACTGGCAGCTCAGCAGGGAGATGTCAACGCCCATCCCGCGCCGCGTGCCCTCCGCCTGCGAGCCTACAAACTGCGGGGGACACAGCGTAAGGGGACGCAGGGGAGCCCCTCTGCCCTCCCCGGCCCAGGGCTCACCTCCTGGCTCTGGTAGTAGTCGCAGAGCAGAGAGTAGGGCAGCGTGCAGAGCGTGGCGAAAAGGATGCCGTAGGTAGCGCAGAGTGACAGCACCACGTAGATGTTTCTGGAGAGCGTGGCCAGCCCCGTGCCCAACCCGAAGGCCAAATAAGCCACAAAGTACAGCGTCCGTGTGCTGAACCGCTCCTCCAGCTTCTCCAGCAGGGCTGCAAGACAATGGCATGGCATTTCGGGGGTGAACCGCGGCCCTCCCTGCTGCTGGTCAGTCCCCGGACCCAAGGGATGCACCCTCAGGCCCCACAGCCCAGCTGCTGGGCAGCCACATCTCAGCAGCCACCGTCAGGCCTTGGAGTAACGGATCGCTCACAAACCAGAGCCAAGGACCCCTTCCAAACCCCACTGCCGCAACACAGCCTTGGTGCCCTACCTGTGTGGAGAACATGGCAGTGCCCCCTGTCCTGGGGGGGGCGGAAATGGGAACTGTTTGGGGGTGAGGGGGCAACACATGACACACGACAAGGTGCCAGGGTGGTGCGTGACACCGGGCGCTCTGTCAGGGGCACGCCGGCACCAAGTGTGTTGCACCAGAACTCTTCCTATTGTGGCTGTGTGTCCTTCTGAATTCAACGCACGTAGAAAATGCCACTTGTGAAAGGAACTGTATACTAAGAGAGATGGGTTTTCACCGGACTGCTGACCTCATCTGCTGTCAGAGCAGGCCAAGCTAGCTAGCAGAGATAATGCAGTGAAAAAGAACACTCTGCTTCAGAACTCGTGCCACGTGGCAGGCTACGTGCAACGTAAGTGTTAGACTACTCATTGCAGAAACACTGCTCAAGGAGCAGGAGCACCTTTCTCACAGCAGAGGCCAGGATGGCTGTACTAAGTACCTGAGTAGAAAGCAGCACTGAATGCATAGATGCACATTCCCCAGCAGCCCATGGTGACCCCAGCGTTGTACTTCTGATACTCATCTGAGTTGTGAGGTGCTTTCGGATTCCCTTGAAACACTACTTCTCCCATGAAGTCGGTATAGAAGAGCAACATCCCCTCGAATGAGAGCCATCCTGAAAGAAGCCAGAAGTAACCTATTAGAATTGGAGAGTATCTGTTTCCCCTTGTAAGCTTACATGGATGCTATGAGCTATATTACCAACAGCAACTGAAGACAGGCTATGCAACGAGAGCATGACGTAACGTTCAGCCACGTTTATCTGCGACTGCTGTTCCCCATGCATTACGGTACAACGTTTGTCAAAGACCAAGACATCCTTTGAATTCCTAAGCAGAATCCTAGAGGCCACAGAATACTGGTTTAGCAAGACAGAAAAACAGATTACAGCAGTCTGAGCTGCCTTCTGGTTTTGACAGGGCACAACACTCAGTTTCAGAGTTGCTCATCACATAGTCCAAAAAGTTGCTGTTGTCCTCCCACAAAGAACTGGAAGAAACGCTTCTTATGTCATGATTCCAGTCTCCTGAGCGTCTCTGACAGAGTTAAAAACTCCTACTCCTACAAACTGGCTTCATGGCCACTGATGCAGGCAATCTCTTCTTTTCTTTCACAGCCAATGAGCGTTAACTGCCTGTTACCTTCTGTCCAATTTTGTGTAAACTGGATTGCTTGCAAAGCAATCCTGTCACCCACGCACTGTAACAGCGAAGGTGACAGTGAGTGGTTACGGTGCTCCTGCAGCATTGTGTTCGTGCCCCCTCACAGCCTGTTCTGGGACCCCTATACCCGTGCTGTCAAAGGGAGGGAAGCAAAAGCTGGTCTCAGGTGTAAGCAGGGAAATACAAATAATCTCGTCTCTCACCTCAGTAATGCAAGTTTCAGAGCGTTAAAAAAAAAAAAAAAAGGATCGAGGGTTTCAAGTTCTCAGTTCAACAGTGTTTCTCATCCCAGTGTAAATATTCCATTTAACAGACGTGCTGATTTAGGCCATTGTTATTCCCTTCCTAGGAATGTAGGCTTTATTATTTTATTGTTGTTGTTTTGTGGTGGTTTTTTCTTTTCTTTCTCAGTGTTCTAAGAAACTAAATACCAGAAAGTACCTTGTTGGCGAGAGCATATAGAACAAATCATATCCTCTCTAGTTAGCAGCCATTGCAACAATAGGTAAAATATTTAAAAACATTCACACAAGGTAAGCTACTTCACAGTGAAAGCAAGACAGCGCTTTCTGAATACCTAGGAAGTGGTTGATGCAGAGGTTACGAAGAGCCTTGGGCATCCGGCAGATGGTTGAACAAAGAAGTTTCACAGACAGTGGTTGCTCAGAGGTCTCGCCCGATCCATTCAGCTCGCTCTCATACTTAACACCATTCAGCAAGATATTAGCAACCTGCATCAGAAGAACTCCCAGGTGAAACAACACAGTAAGACAAATCCAAACATCCTTTAAGCAAACCTATGCAATATTACACACCTCTCTGATCAGCTGAAAGTTAAGCTCTGTTGCTGGACTGTGTTGAATTGGAGATTAAGAACAGTGTATTTAGCTAGACTGTAAGTTCAGCCTTGGAACAAGTGTTAAATGACAGCACTGTGCTGCAGCTTTCAGTATACTTGAAACAGTACTCCTCATTTCCCTAGGGTATTTGGCAACCACATCCAGATGCTAGCGTAGGGAAGGCACAAATTCCATTGCATTCAACAGGAGCTGTACCCACATTCAGGTGAATTTGGTTCCTGAAGTTCTAGAGACATCAAGTAAGAAGAGGCTGGTTTTAATTAAAACACATTCTCATTGCTTGCTAACCTTGATGCTCGATCTCTGTGTGCACAGTATGTAATAGCCTTGCCCTAACGAAGTCTATTCTCATAAACTGAGTCAAAGTACAGCAACAAACAAACAAACCAAACCAAACAAACAAAACCCACACACACACCTCCCCCCCAAAAAACCAAACCAAAAAACAACAGAGGACAGTTTACCTCATCTTGGATCATAAAAAAATTGGCCAGCATACAGAGGTCTCAGACATTCCAAGTTATCACCAACAGTGGGAGATGAGGTCAGAGTCTTATCCCTGTGTAAGGGAAACCTCACCTCCCTGATGGAACCAGATGTAATGACTGCCATAAGGAGAAGCTCATGGGAGAATCCTATCCCTGGCCCTATCTTGCAGGTAATTCTGTGGAAAGGGAAGATACAGGCTCAATAAAAATGTGTCTTTTTCTGCTCTCATGTGGTAGCTCCCTGGGTGGTGAAGTACGGCTAAAAATACCGACCTAACTTTCACACGTGGCCCAGTAAGAGTGGAACGATCTCATTTCTGCCATCTTAACAAAGGCAGCTGGCAGACTGCCAGTCATCATTCACATCCTACCCACTATTTTACCAATAAGGTCACAGCAGGTATGCTGTTCCCTTAATGACTTTTATGAGCAAACTGTCATGAGCAGTCTTTAATCTTGAATTTGTGTGCTACACATTTAAAACTGTATGAAGAGATTAAATGAATGCTCAGGTTTACATGGTCGTATCATTGATTTTCTGCCCTTACCTGTTGGCTGAAGGTTACGTTTCTTCTTCTGCTATTTTCTGGACAGTGTCCTGTTACGATATCTGGAATGGCCAAGGTCTGAGGTCTTTTCAGGATCCCTGATGACCGTGGCTTTATCGCATCCAGTGAGCCCACCCTCAGCGTCTCGCCGTCAGGCCCCGGCGTTACGCTGCTCTCCCCTTGTTCCAGAACTCCATTTTCTCCTTGGTAACAGCCGCCAGGCACCCGAGGAAAGCTGACACTGACGGGCTGCCTGGGCAAGCTAGCTGGAAGTGCTAAATAACTACTGTGCCCGCCTGTAAAACAGTCTATAAGCACGCTGTCAATATTTGAAGTCCCAAATGATGATGCAAACTCATTAATTCCCGTCAAGGAATTGTCTCTGCTGACAAAACTGCCATATTTGGGTGTAAGTGGGCTGAGGGGAGAAACGGGACTTGTAAAACTTGCATATAAGTGAGCTGAGTTATGAGAAGCTAAGTTTTCGTTTACACCCTCCTCAAAGAAGAAAGGTGGCGAAGGAGGGAGAGGAAGACTTGGACTCTTCATCACTTTTTTCTTCCTGCTAAAGGACCTTAAGGGTCTTTCTGGAATGCTAATCAGAGTCAGCACAGTAGTGATAGTCAGTATTACTGAGGTGAAGACATAGATGACGCGAAGTTGCCCTCCCACAGCTTTTCCAAAACTGGTTCTATCCCAGTGTATTCCTCCAACAACATAACCAAAGCCACCTCCAAGACCTGGTGGAAAAACAGAGCTGAGATTACCTTCCCTAGCCAATCCTGGAAGTCAGTAACAGCACAGCACCATTTCTCTAATGATTTGTGAGTAGAATCTGACACATTACTTCTGTTTTACTATTCAACCCTTTTCAATTGAAATGTAGTAATGAACAGAGTTATCCGTGCCACAAGGACAGTCTAGATGTACAAAAATGGTACAGAAAGAGGGAGAAGGTCAGTACTGTGAAAGTGATGATAAAAGTAACTAAACACGGTAGTTCTTTCTTTGCAAAGAACAAACCACTCTACCTTCAGCTATTTCAGCCCATAAAACAGAAGTGTCCCCCAGCCTCGTGGCAAGGCTCTGCAATCAGTCAGCTAAGACTGTTTTCCTGGCAGTAAATTAAAATCCATTTTCCCCGCTTAGAGTAATGCAGATATAATTGCGACCAAGACAAACCGAATTGCTTCAGAAGTGTAGCAAGCTCGTTACTCAGTAACGTGTCGACAACGTACAAAACTGCCACTGCTTTACTACTGATGAACACTGAAGTTCTGAGGGCACCAGATACATCTCTTGCTCCGTTCACGTGGTAAAAGCCTTACAACACTATTCTTTCTTTCTTACAAACACATTCAAGCGCATGAAACAGACAGGAAAACTAGACTATAGCAGTACAGCGATTGAAGATGATAGCAATGAGAGATCACACCGCCCGGTATGCATGTCCCCTCCAACAGAGTAACTAAAAAAAGGCATTTTCCACACCTGCAGGAAGCCAAACCTCCTCCTTTGAGGGATAATTTTGTTTCGATGGGCGTTATAAATGACATGAGGGACCTTCAGGTGAACAACCCAGGACTGTGTCTTGTTTTACTTTTGCTAGTTACAAAAGCCTTTTACAGTAAGCAGAAGTTTGTTTTCAAATTTAATTAGTGCAGCCTCTCCAGGTACTTGCTTAATATGCTTATACAGGAAAAGATTAGTGATTTGCACTCTGCTTTCTCACAGCAGGGCTTGTTTACTTAGGGTTTATGTCACCAAGAAGCACCAAGAAAGCATACCTGCTAACAAAGCGTGGATATTGAGGCCCCTGTCTTGGTCCACTGGGCTGCATACATCCATCATGTAGGCATGACTGGGATTGTCTGCTGAATCTGCACTGAAGTCCATGAGGACAACACCACAGACTGTAAGAATGATCCCCCATTTGTGGTTATTTGCAGTGTCAGACAAGGCACTCCCTATGTCTTTGCCATTCAGCATAAGCGAGAGCCCAAGCAACGCTCCTGGGAATAAAACAAAAACAAAATCAATCAATCGACTGCTTGGAAGCAAAAAATAGTGCATCGCTCCATACTCTAAAAGTGTTATGCTGCCTGCACAGCCTTCCGGCAAGTACTACTGCTCTTGTTCAGATTGTCACAGTCTGGGGAATGAGCATGGCTTATAGAATCTACATAACCCTTTTCCACCGTTCAAGCTTACAAATGTCTGGAGTTGGTTTTGGCCAAAGAAAAACATTCTTGACCCCAAAACATCATCTCTTCAGACTCTGACAAGAGACGCTTTTATGTGTGGATCTCCGGCTGCCAAAGCATCGTCTCAGCGCCACTCACTACCTTCTTCAGAACCACAATACCCAACACTTCAGGGATATTTTGTTCAGCCTAGTGCCACGAGGGATGCTGCAGATGAGAGATGCTCAATGCTTCTACTTTGTAAGTGCTATGCCCATTGTTTCTAAAAGACACACCTACTGCTAAGACCAGAATGAAAGGTCTTCTCCTCCCGAATCTTGATGTGCATCTGTCACTCCAGGCTCCCAGTAAAGGCTGCAACAAGAACCCTAGAAAAGAGGAACCGTCTGTTAGTTTTTCTACAAGCCAGTTTCACGGGAGAGTCAAAATAGGTACTTTAAAAGGCAGTTAAAGGCAGCACACCATGGCACAGTGATACCCCCAGCCGGTACTAGTCACCCAAGTGCACACACATCCTGGCATTTCTCAGGTTGGGGACCAAATAACATCATGTGCCGCTGCTCACTGCCATGGCAGTTCACTCTGCGTCATCAACACAGCAGAATTTGACATCAGGTGAAGAATAAGAGTACAACAGTTTTATGTTCTAAAGGACTCCACTCCTTACAAGCTATTTCATTTACTCCATCTTAGATGGGAGAGCCCCTGCAGCATTAGCGAGCAAACATGCAAGTTGGAAAGGTGCCTATATTACTGTGGGCCAGTCTATGAGTAGGGACCTATCTACTCTCTTCTTCTCAAGTGCATCCCGCAAGCAGAAGAACAGGCAGAACAAAGTTGCCAAGTGGCAATAGCCCATCCTATGATTCTTCCCACAATAATAGATACGATCCCGGCCCTGGCTCCGTGCTAAGGCAAGTAATCCAATGTCCACATAGCAGCAGTCGATGGTCTTTCATCATTGGAACACCTCATTTGTTTCAGAACGTTAAACAGGAGAAGGCAATCTCGCTCTGCTTTTTTCACATACCCTTGGGAACTGTCTCTGGGGCACTTTTTTCATAGGGACACAACGGATATGCTGATCATCTTTTGCTAGTTTTTAAATATAGGAACAGACTAACCAAAGCTTACCCTCACACAAGATGTAAGAGTTTGGTTAAAAGAACTGACCCTTTTGATCACACTGGGCTCATTTCAAGCAAGACACAGCAAGAATTATTCTCCGTTTGGTTGTCTAAAGTTATGGTTAGTGCTTCTTAATCTCAAGACCACACAGAACATGCTTGTTAACAGCTGAGGTAAAGAAAATGAAAATATGTAACACCTGTGTAATGGAAAAAAAACAAGAGGAAAGAAATAGTGTAAAGAAAAGTTACCTAATATAGGGCTGATGAACCACACCATTCCATACAGTTGGTCTGGAAGCCCCATCTGAAGCAGCACAGGGGTAACATAGGCTGTTTCCATGGCATAGCTGAACTCAAGCCCAAAGAGAATGCACCCATTAAACAGGAGTTCTAGGAAAGACCTCTGAGGCTGGAGATCCCCAAAATCAATCAAATCAATAGGACATGGAGTATTTGGCGGTGGCGGTGGTGAAGGGCGGATGTGTTTTCTCCTTTTTGGATGTCTCTTGAAGTTGTTGGCCCGATGACTTATGTGCCGTGTGACTGATCCAGAATAGCCTGGAATTTGTGACCTCCAGATTTCCTGAGAAGCCACGCTTGGCAAAAGTGCAGCATCGTTGACAGGGGTTGTTGCAGATGGTGGAATCATCACGGGTAGGCGTCTAGAATAACAATAGCCCAGAATAAAATGATTAAGAAAAACTTTGCTTTGTTTCACTTACTGAAGTGCAAGCCATTTCTCAACATTTCACATACTGAGGGCAGCGTCTGTATTAGTTACAACCTTTTCTCTTCATCTCTTGACACAAAACATACACATTTTATGGGCATGTCTCCTCCATCTTTGCACAAATGAGACACCAGAGGTCCCACCTTGGTTACCCAGGCATTGCCTACCATCATCAGGGATTAAGGCTGAAATATTTAAAACAGTTAGCAGAAAGACATGTCATACTTCCCAGGAGTTCCCATAACAGCAATGGGTCTACATTTATCTGCAATTCACTTCAGCTAAATTAAGATGAATCACTACATCAATCTAAGTTTACAATAAAACAAAGCTGTAGGGGCTTTTAGGGGCTGCAGATCCAAAACCCTGCTGGCAATGTGAAATCACCTTTCAGTACCGATCCTCCCATTCCTGCTGCCTGTGCTCAGGCCAAGGGTTAATGCAAAACTTTTTACACGAGTGAGTTTATTTTCCTTCCTATTTACATTCCTGAATTCAACAGAGACACTATGTCACGAGGACAGGGTCTGATCCCCTACTTCTTGCTGGTTCTATTCCCTTAAGACTACCAGAGCTCCCAAAGGATGTGTTTTTGAAGTTCAGACTACACAAACTGAACACTTAGATGAGATCAGCTGACAACAAATATACTTGGAACCAGAAATTGACATAATTTTTCAGCGCAGGAATTGATGCTTCAAACTAATTGCTGAGAAGATACATACCCCACAAGCCACCCTCGGCACTGCTACTCTTCTCTCAGAAATTAATGGCATTCCAGAGCTGAACAGCCTCCTCGGGTCTCATCAGAATCACTCCTCTAGCCAAAGCGCGTATGCTGTGGTAGGTAAAACAGCCGAATGGGTTCCAAAATAGCATCTCAGAATAGATGCCGACAGATCTGCTGAATTAACGAACCACATGCAATTTCTTGTCTCTTGTTGCCAGAAATGGAAACAGCTCATAAGTGAAGTCTGACCTTTCTTTATGCTTTCTTGCCCACAGACCCAAGGCTGCTGCTGCACAAGCATGGCTCCACATCACCCCACACCTCTCCAGGAAAACCCTCACAGCTGCACCCTATCTCTTTTCAGTTTCTTTTTTCATACAGTTCCCCTGGGGAAAAGACTCCCAGTTGTTCTGCTACTTTGGCTGTACAGAACTCCCACAAATCTCCCGTTTTCTGCTACTCCCTCCAGTGCATTTCATGCACCTGTCTTCCTGTAGCCCTTAGTCTATGCAACGTCATTCTTTGCTGCGTATCCCCAACTATTATCAAAAGCAGAACTCTGCAAACGCGTGTTTTCCATCACACTGACACAATGGCTGTTAAGCATGGTGGGATGATGCCCTACACAGACCAGCTCCACACAAGCATCCAAAGAGAGACATTTCACAATGCAAAACTGAAATGCCAAGCACCTCACAGAAGACTGCAACTGGGGTAACTTGACTGTATTTGGGGCCCGAGGGGGGAGGAGGAAGGGTGGGAGAGAGAAGACGCCGACTGAAACATTGCTAACAGTGTACCACAGATTTCCTCTGGACTGCTTCTCTTCAGACCAAGATACATATCATGTAAGAAAGCACAACAAGCGATTCATAATTTTAATTGCATGCCTTAACAAGCCACCTCTCACAAGGCACCAAAAGCAAGCTGCATTTTGTTGAGAAAGCTCATTAGACACAAAGTCCCCTAGATGGACCAACAGAAGGAAAAGCATATGGAGACTTCATGAAGGTGCCCACACCAGTGTTCCCCTTGACACTCTTTTCACAAATTACTGAAAAGTTCTTGTGACCTGTGTCTTTCCTAAGCAGAGTACTTACTTCACAGGAGTACCTTTATCAGCCTTCAAGTCAAAGTAATTCCCTCACAATGAGAATTTATTAAAAATTAGGAGAGAGATGCCAGAAAAAAAAGATATGACAAAAAACCAATCAGATTAATGACAGACGCTTTCAGGACCCTTTTGCAGAAACGTGACAACGCGTCTCTGCTAGCTCTCTCCTTCACCACCGATATACCTTGCCATTTGCACCCAGGGTGTTGATTTCTCTATGTTCATCTATTAGTTTCACTTCGTGCCAGATCCTCCTTTATCTGCCTGCTCTGTACTGTGCATTGCAAAGAAACAGCATTGCAAGTGACAGAAGGAAAGAACCCCTCTGCGTGGCTCAAAAATACGCATGGTGATCTGCAATTACTTGGAAGGAAACGCTATTATTGATAGCGTGTCACTGGGCCGGCCGAAAATCAGCCTAACCCTGTGAGCTGAGCCCATATTCCTCATTGCCAATTTTCCTCAACTTCACCAGAGAATGTAAATAACCCCGTCCTCAGGTGAATCTACCTGGTGACCACAACAGCTTCAAAGCAGGAAACCTCTCCTCCAGGATGGAAAACAATAACACGGCTCTTCGTTTTCACTGTCAATGGTTATTTGTGATTTTTGGCACTCGGCATCCGTTACACCGACACCTGCGCATCCCGATCCGCAGGGCCTTGCCGATGCACAGCCAGCGTGCAGCGGGGCCAGGAACCAACAACCGCCCTTCCACCTGGTCACCTCCACGCCGAAAATGAGCTGTTCCTTCTGTGGCAGAATCTCGCCCCCAATTTTTCCGCCGTGGGCACCGAGGGCTCCGAACGCACCGCAGAAATCAGCGCGGCGGCCAAAGGCCCAACCTGACCCTGACCCGAACGCCGCCGCCTCCTCCCGAACGCTCCCGTCAGCCGAGAAGAGGCCGCGCAACCGCCCCGGGACGGGCCCGCCGTTTGCCCCGGGGCGACCCCCGCGCCCCGCCCGCCGGCCTTACCTCCCGCGGCGCCCGGCCCGGCCCGGCCCCGCACTGCGTCGCGCTGACGTCGGTCCGGCCCCGCTGACGTCATCCCGCCGCGATTCGCCGGCAAAAGCGGCCTCCCCCCCCCTCCCCCCGCCCGCCGCAGGAGCGGGGCTGAGGGGCGGGACCGCGCCCGCCCACCCCCACCGCCCGGTTACCGCGTCCCCGGCGGCGCGCTCCGCTCCCCCGGATCCCCCCCGAAGGGCCTCGGCGCCGCCGGGGGTGCCCAGGACAAGCCCTGGAGGCCAAGGCAGGGGCGAGTCGGGCCCCCTCACGGTAAAGGGCCCCCTCACGGTAAAGGGCCCCCCGCCGCCCCTGCTACCGGCAGCGACCCTCGGGGCAGGCAGCCACCAGCTGCCGAACCGTCCCGTCGAAGGGCAGAGAGTGGTGTGGGTCGGAAGGGGCTGTGGGAAATGAGCTAAGTTTTGCTTCAGCTAATTGATACATTCTTGTGAGTGTGTCAGTACTTAGTAATAGTTCTTAGTACTTACAGTCTTAGTAATAGTAGAGTCTAATAAATTGTATCCAGTTAATCCCCAGAAATGCCCTTGGTCTGTCAAAGAATCCTTCTTTGCAGAGCGTTATCTAGGGGAAGAGAAACAGACTGGAACACGGCCTTCCCCACAGGAACCCAGAGTGCAGGGGAGTATCAATAAGGCCAAAGAAACCCATCTTGGACAGTAAATCTGCCAAGTAGATGGTAGCAAAGACTGTGAAATAACGTGTAGCATAATCAACTAATCAAAGGCGTGTTTAGGATAATGATTTCATAGAATAGGCGTGTGTGTGCCTTATATGGGGAAAAAAGTGCAAACTAAACCTGTAATAAGTCAGGCGGTCTGGAAGAAGGTGAGCTCCGACTTCTCAGCCCATGAGAAGAGAGACAAAAACCCAGGCGGCCGGGATAAGGGTATAAAATACCTGAAAGATCAGCGTGCATCTATTTTTGGTGCACCCGATTCAGCGCTGTTTCGTATTAAGAAATTTTTTTTTTTTTTTTAAACCTTTGCTTCGGTGACTTTGTCCTCTTTAAATTCTAAGATGTGAGTCGGTGTTTCTCACAGGACGGTCACGTCGCCCAGCCTCCCCTGCGACGCGCGGGGACATCGCCGTTTCCACAGACTCATCCCTGGAATCACAGGGGAAGGGGATTGTGACAGTAAGATTTTTAAGCCAGGGCAGAGGTAGTGTTTGACAGGCCATAGATAACACTGCACTCTTCTCTCTTCTAATTATGTGGTAGGTTAGTGCAACCACAACACCTGGAAAAAGATGCCAAAGAGCACTGTTGGAGGCAGGTGGGGTTCAGCTGGTCCACAAGCTCATATAAAAGCCAACAAGAAATTGTGAGAAAGGAGGGTACTCCTGCAGCACACAAGGACAGGCACAAGAGACCACTGAACATGGTTATCTCCACAGATTCCCTGTCACCTGATCTGTGCTGTTCAAGTGTTTTATGTCAATTTGGCCATTATACTGGTCAAGTATCATTCCTCACTGTTTCTGTAATCCAACAGCAGTGTAAAAGAACCTATTTACAACACCAAGGATTGTTCACTCACCACACAACATACGTAGGGCAGAAGGGTGTTTGCATTGGTCTAAATTAAAGTGGGACTGTGTTTCTCACAAATGTTCTTCCTCAAAACCACATCATAAACAGCACCATCAACAGTCACAGCAAAACTTTTCCCTTTACTGCTTTCTAAGACAGGGCTCTGTGTAAGCACGTTGCTCCCAAAGTGACCCTAATACGCATGCCTAATTCTGCCAGACTAGGCAAAACTGAGCAAGAAACTTGTCAAGCATCAGCACTGATGCTCTCAACTATTTGATCCAGTTCACCTTGGCCCATGTAAAAATGCTCATGCAGATAAACTAAACACAGGCGGGAGAGTCAGTCTGATGTTAGAGGCATCTTTAAGTAATGGAATCACCCCCAAAAAACACTTATTTGCCCCAAACAACACGTGTACTTTTGCTGCCACGTCAGACGCTGTTGGAGGCTTCTACCAAAGATGCTGCAGGTTCCTCATTTGACATACAGTCTATCCCCCAGCCCTGGCAGATTTGAGGCAACTTTTGGTCCTGAGATGTCCCTCACCTGTCTGTGCTGATCTCTTGCTCTCAGCACCCCAGATACAGGACTTGGCAGAGCCTACATCAACCCAGCCTTGCCACACACGACTTCTCCGTGCCGATGCCAGATGGCTGTCACCACAACAGGATGCTGTGTCTCCTCCTGCCAGAGGGTCTCATCCACAATACAGCAGCCACTGCTCCATTTGCTGCCTATTGAGAGAACAAACTGGTTTTAGAAGCCACGTTCTTAATGAATTGATTAAAACTACTACTGTGGCTCTGGAAGAAAACCATCATGTTCTCTTTCAAAGCCACAGGCCGATGGTATCCCTTTTATTTACAAGCCTCCAACGCCACAGCCTCTAGAAAGATTCTTGCTTCTGAGTAGCAAAGAAGAAAAAAAAAAAAAAAAGAAAAAAAAAAAAGATTTGCAACCCTAAGGATGAAGGGCAGGTACAGGGGAAGGTCCAGCCAGGTGCCACAGCTGGCAGGAGAACATGGGCAGGCAGGTCTGCTGCCTGCCAAAGGAGTCAGAGAGGTGGGGAAAGAGATGGCAGCTGCTGCACAACAGTTTGCTGCCTTCTTTGCTCAAGCCCCAGAGTCAGCCATCCCTGTGGTGTCCCCAGTGAGAACACAGCACAACCACCAGCCTCTGTCCCACCCACCATCCATGTGCTGGAAATATCTGCAAACACTGAACAGATGAACGGCCCCGTTCCTTGTCATTGAGGGTTACTTTTTGTTCCACCTGGGCATAGAGAGTAGGTTACACTATTAATGCCAGCAGGCAGTCGTGCCCATTGTATACAATCATTTGTTCCCTGTAAACATGTTTGAGACATTAAACTAATGTTTATTCTATGTTCAATTAAATAAAATTGTCTGCTCAGAACTTGCAAGGATTAACTTCTACACCATTTAGCCCAGTTTTTCCACTTGGGACGGTGGGACAAGGCACTCTACTCCTTCCCAGGGCGAAAACAATGGAGAGAACGAAAGCAATTGCTGCTGTGCATTCATCTATCAGCATCCTTTGGGCTTTAGACAAAACAGAAACCACAAATCTCCTCTCCTCTCTGAGCCTTCACATAAATTGTTGTTGAAATGTAAAGATACTCGTTTACTTTGTACTAATTCAACCCAACAGTGTTCAAAAGAGTGAGTTTTGGTGATGAATACCTACTGCTATGAATCTGTGCTGTTCCCTCCTACCTCCTCTGGGTGCAGGATGTTTTGCATTCACTGAACTCTTGTTAAGTCTTTCCACGAACCAGCTTCTGACAGTGTATTCATCTCTCTGCTCATTTACAGCTTCATGTTAGGCTCGTTGTTTCATTTGCCAGCAGACCTCATTATTTGCCTCTCTTAGATTAGTACCGTTCCTCCGTTTCTTGGAAACCTCTCTTGCTATCCTCATAATCCTTTTCTCCGAGGTAAACAGTCGCTCCAGTTGAGTGAAATTCTGTGCAAGCCACTGACAGAGGGTACGTTGTTCTCTCTTGTAGAACGGGGTTTGGGTTGTGTGATGTTGGATGTTCCTTTTTCTTTTTTTTGTCTTAAAATTAATTTTAAAAGATCTTTCAGTTAAATTCAGGGGCTCCATGATGTCATTCAGTGATCTACCTAGAACCAGCAGCTTCTTTTCCAAGCCTGACTTGATTCTTTTTGGCGGAGATATAAAGTCTGTACCAAACAGACACGCCATGAAATTTGTTCTGTGCTCAGGGGCTGCCACTTCAGAACACCCGAAGGCGACAAGAATCCTGAAGCAAAGATTAATTTACACTCAATGACCCTGAAGGAGAAGCCCGATGAGCTACCAAGATTTTATGTCTCCGGAGGGTCCTACGCGTGCCCTCTGCCAGCCATCCTCCACTTCCTACAGGACAGCAGACAGCCTGCACTTACACAAGCAAAGTAGTCGAGCAAAAACTATGCTGGCAGAGATCACACACGACCCCTCTTCCTTCAGAAAGACCATGAATGTGCACCTTCTGCTGTGTTTCTGTGGGAGACGGTGGGCACGGCCGTAGAGAGCTCCTCAGAACAAACTGTACAGGCTCGGACAGCAGTACAGCTTGGTTGCCGTTGATACAAAAGGGTTGCCTTGCCTATATTGTAAGGAAACCTCAGAAACTGTATTCCCTTCTGGAGACACAAGGCATGGAGAAGGCTCTCAAATGAAGTGACCTGGTTTTTTTCTTCTTTTGTAATTTAGCAGAATTCACTTCATTTAAGAGGCAGAAAAGCTGCTTAGGTTGGAGTACTTCAGTTTGTCCCCTCCTGAGCTCCACAACAAAGGAGGTGGCACAGCAGGGCAGCAGGTGAGGAAAATCCAGAGCAGTGCTGGTTACAGAAGAATTATTGCCAAGCCTATCTCAAGTCAGTTTGCACAATTTCCAAGTCAGTGATGCCGTCACATACTGAACAACTTTCCTTTCCGTAGCATAGAAAAGACTAAAGCTTCCCTGTAGCCAGAATGAAACACTGCATATTTCTTGCTCCTTAGGAGGAAAATGCAGTCTAGCTTCATCTGTCATTTTTGACCACCCCAACCTGGCAGTAACATGGAAAGAACTAAACATCCTTCTTTTCCTAGTCCACATTGAAGTGACAAGTTAATTATTGTCCATGCATTAAAGTCTTTCAAAAGGAAAAACAAAAAAGCCTTTGTCTTGTTTGGAAGAATGAGATTCAGGATTGCAGGGGCCAGGGCGGGAGGAGCAGCGGGGTGGAGAGGGGATGTGGGAGGGTGTTGGGGTGCCACTCCTTATGAGTTAATTATTAAACAGGAAGGTTAGATTAAAGAAAGCACTCAGAATTGATGAAAAAGCTGAGACTCCTACCCATTTGTTGCCAATGTTTAGCTCTCATTGAAAGAGTAATGTGACTGGGTTAGCTCTGATGCTTTAGGCCTTAGTACCACAGCTGATCTGGCAGATCCATTGCCAGTGATATTATACAGCCTGCACGCTTTTCAACACTTGGTGCTTTCATAGTTAGAGAGAAATAGAGATGTATACAGGCACGGCGACTTTCTAAGGTTCTTTCAAGCTGTATAGGATTTAGTGGATGGATGTATGGATTCAAGACATTTGTCTGATATAAATTAAAGAAATTTTGGGTGAGTTTTCAGAAGAGAAACCACCCTCTCAGTGAAGAGCCTTTTCTTAATGTCCAATCTGAACTTCCCCTGACTCAGCTTAATTCCATTTTCTCGTGTTTTACTGCTGGTTACCGCTGCAGTTACCTTGGTGAATGCAGCCATTCATCACACAGGCTGAAGCACTCTCTAAATCCCAACCGTCCTTGCTCCTTCCACAATTCACTTTTCCAGGTCATTTCTAGAGCCGATGCCAGTTTGCCCTCTTCCCTTGCGCTCTCTTCCTGTACATGTATTCCAGCTCCACGAAAGCTTTTGCTCCTTTGCTAAATCCAAAAGAAACTCTGCTTTCCACAACATCTATGACATCAGTTGAGGAAGTAAATTTATATTCTGTAAATGCCCAGTCATGCCTGTAAGGTCTATGGGCTATGGTACTGAACATGGTGCAAACACAGTGTAAGGCAGAAAAAAACGAAGTCAGTTCAAACAAGGTGAGGTGCATTTCAATTATATGTTCTTAATGCTTCTATGGTAAGAGGAGCTTACCACATAAATTACGCCGCCCTAACATCCTTACATGTCAACTGAGTAGGCGTAAGGAAGTTGGTGGGAGGCTAATACAATGTAAGAACATAAAAAAGTCTCATATATGCCAGTTTGCACACCACCTCCATATCTGGCCCTTAGCATATTGTCATATGACTTTAATAGCCCAGATAAATCAGTTCCTGAACCTGGATTCACCAAACACCTACACTGGCTATATTAATGGATGCAATTAAACATTTAAAAGAGTACTTGGATTTTTACTTAAAAGATGGAAAAACACAACCAACAAAGAAAAAAAAAAAAGAAAATGAAAACCGCACAGGCAAAACACCACCAGAAAGGAAACCCAGTATTTTGCTGCAGAATGAATAGCAATGGTAATAGCAGTGATCCATTTGCATTAAAATTGAGTTGTCAACTCATTGAGAAAATAAATTCAACATAGTGAACTACTATACAAGATAAGAATGTGCCTTTTTAAAGAAACAAGTATGCATGTTCTGGCAACTGCTGTCCGCACTTTGTAAGTCTGCACTTGCATAGATATAACAAAGTACAAAAGGAAATTGAGTCTATTCCCATCCTTTCCCAGTGCCAATCTACCCTATTCTTTTCGAGTGCAAGGTGAGGCCACACTCCTGAAACAATCCATTAAGAAGTATCTCCAAGATGCCCCCTTACAAGTGTGCCAGGCAAATACAACGCACAACATTGCACATAGAGCTCTAATAATAGGAAGAGACAGAAATGCCCCCACTATTGACAAAAACACAAAGACAGATATAGCCTTGGACCGTAACTCAAACCATTTTGTAAAACAGGTTGAAATTTTTTTTATTTTTTTTTAAACAAGCAAAGTCTTTAGTAAAGAACCAATTTAGTTTTAGAAAAACTGTAATGCTGTCATGGTACAAGTGAAGCATCAGTAATCTATCAGCCTAGTCTACTGTTGCTATATCAAATTAAACCCAGAATGCTGTGGCCCCTTCTCAAACCTTAAAGGATAATTATACAGAAAGGAAAAAAAAAAAAAGTCACAAATGTCACACTTCACTGACACCATTCAAGTGTTGTGCAGTAACAGCCCAATAGTTTTTCTTCCATGGGCTTGCACTCGATTTGACTCATGTTTTGATTCAGATGTGCCATTTTCACAATAGCAGTGTGCATGCATTTAGTCATTTGCTTCCCTGAGCTCTGCGGAGTGACTTCTCAGTGATCATTCCGATTCGCTTCTGCAGGACAAACTAGTGCTACCCTCAAAATAATATGAGGACATTTACCCAGCTCCTGCCCTGCCCAGACCAGACAATGACCCCCTCAGTGGCTGGTGTATCTCCGACAATGAAAACCCAACAGAGGTTGGGTTGAGAGACCTGGTTCAGAGAATTAGTCACTAGGGGGCACTTACAGAATCCAGAAGATAGAGAATGCACTTGGTCTCAGAAGACTACAGTCCTACAAACAGTTTAAAGAGTCCAAATGATGAGTTTTGTGTTTATTTCCTAACCAGCTCCTAGGATCAACCCTTCAAGATACCGAAACAGGGAAATAATTATATTTATGAAGATCTTCATCATCATCTGTTTTTCCAGCAACTGAATGAAAGAAGGCTGTGGAAAAACTATCTTCTGAGGCAACATGCATGCTAAGGTACACTGACCATGCAATTCCGGACAAAAGCTGAACAAAAGAGTTAACTGCAGGCACATAGGATATGTACCATGCAAGATATCGGTTCTATGTGTTGTTTGGTGCAGCTCTGGGGAAAGAGGTGCAGGAACACACAAAGCAGTGTGGCAAACTCACTGAAGCACAGTATTTCATTTCATTGTGATGCCTCAAGTGGACTATGCATTTCACAAGAGACAGGGACGTGATTATGCCCCAAAGACCCTGCAGGTTTTTTTCTGGATGTGACAAACCACAGAAAGATGACAAGTTATATGTCAGGAAAGCAGAAGCAAGAATCCTGGACGCAGGAACTTGTGGTTACCCAGAGCAGGCACGAGCTACATATATTTTAGAACAAAAGTCAATTTTCATTTAAAGATAGAGCATAAACAGAAGTTACTGTCATCCCTGCTATGTTACCTGAACAGCTCAATTCCTTACTTCTCATATTAATTGTGAGCTGCCAGTAGGTCCTGTCATTAGTAAGATCAAAGTTTTCCTGGCTACCGGATGTCTTCTTTCTGTCATTCAGTGCACTTCAGATCTTCAACAGGAGAAGGAAAGCAGAACTCACATGATGGGTGAGCCCTGGCAAACCTCAAATTGCTACTTTTGTCCTCAAAGTGCTACTTTTGTGAAGGCGAAGGGCAGGGTCGCACCAGGAGAGGCCAGGGCCACCGCTGTACCAAGGGCTGGGAAGACGTGGCTGGGTGAAGCACCGCGCAGAGGGCAGGCCACGGTGCCCGGCTGCTGGCCAGCACGGTGAATGGTGGCCCGGGGAGGCTGCCATACAGCATCACCCTTGGCTGGAGAGGTGGCAGAGGGCACCAAAGCGGGGCTGCGCTGGCAGGGGCTTGGGCTGGCAGAGACAAGGTGACAGAGACAGGGTGCTGGGAGCTCAGAGAAGAAAAGCTGCACGGCAGCAGAGCCATGGTACGTGGTGGGCACTGCAGGAAAGCTGGAGGCGCGCCTGCTTCTTGCTAAGCCTTCATTAAAACTTTGGTTTATAAACTGGCTCTCTACCTTGTCTAAATTGGCTTTGGAAGCCTATGGGAAGTACTGCCCCACTTCCCTGTGTTTACCATAGGGGAAATGAGAAACCACCAGGTCCCTGGGGCTAATTACTTTCTTCAAAACCAAGCATTGCTCTATGTTTCTGACTCAGTGCAGCATGCAATTTTCTGCTGAGATTGTATCTATATCGCATTACAGGATGAGTTGCAATAGCACTCGATGTTAATTGCAGTGCACAGACTGCTCCCTTCTCTCCTTTATACCAGTTATCAAGAAAAACCAGAAAGTCTACTTCTGCTGGTTTTAATTTAGCCTCTTCCATCCTTACAGCGCGCCTGTCAGACAGGAGAGGCAGGGGCTGTCATCCCCTTTCTGCCTGAAAGAATCTGGAGTTGTCAGAACAAGGCAGAGACTGTAGGGATGTCTACGTGCCATCCCAAACAATCGGTTACCTTAGGGAGACAGACGGATGTTGGGGTGAGGTATGGCCACTCGCTGTGAACAGATACAGACGGGTGCTTTAATATTCCTGGATGGCCACAAAGCCTCTCTGACAGCCTTCCTTGCCTCTCAAAACCTCCGAGGCAAAGAAAAGGACACCTCTATGCCACTCTCAGAGCCTGGCATTCTCTTTCAGGGCCTCTGTCTGCCTAAAACACCAAAGCAGCCCTCAAAGCACCAGAGGACAGCCATGCACGGACTTCTGCAGAGTGCAGAAACAAGCAGGGACCGTGCATCCTGACTTGACAAGCATATATGGCTCCACAGATTCTCCAACAGGAACAAATTTGAGAACATTTGCTGGGTAAGCAGTACAATTTACCTTTCCCTGGAGCATGGTTAAATAGATAAGGTTTTAGTGTCTTATCATTATTTTGGTTCCATCCTAAATGTCTGTCTCTGAGAGCAGCATTCCATCACCCCGCCATGTTGGACACAAACATTTATATGATACAAGTCCTTTGCTGGCCTATCATCTCCCCCTCCCCTTCTGTCAACTGGGATTTCTGTAACTTCCAGGTGTTAACGAGCATCGGTAACTACCACTTGCTCTGCATCATATGTACAAAGGGAAATGATAGGGACTTGTATAGCACTCAACACTTTCAATGTAGCGTATGAAAAACATCTGAAGAAAACTGATTAATCAGTATACTGGGAAGCAATACCTGCGGGACCAGCATGGAGGCCTTTGGAGATCTTTTAGTGAGATCTTCAAACACAACCTTCTACTAAAACAACAAGAAGGCAGCCATACTAGATGAGATAGCAGTCCTGTCTCCAACAGGGGCTATTATCAGACACTTGGTCGCTGCTATTCACAAGCCTGATTTTTGCTTCTACTGGTCTAAATAGATTATTCACTTTGGTATTCAATTTGTTGAGTGTTTTCAGGTAAGTCAAAGTGCTGTATTTCCTTTCTTCTGTTTTCTTACCCTTTGATTAAAGGCCCTTTCCCTGCTGGCAGATCATTCCCAAGACATTTCCTGCTCTCCCTCATCAGCAATAAAGAAACTTCTTTTACTAGAGTTCAGCCTGCAACATGATGTTTGCAGCCTGGAGCGGCTCTGGGGTTAGCCTGCAATTTCTTAAGAGAGAGGAGGAAAAGAAAAAAAAAAGAAAAGAAAAAGAAAAGAGAGGAGAGGAACAGAACATTCTGTCAAATAAATATTTGCTAATGCTCTTGAGCAAGAGCAATGGAACCGGTAGCAAACAGTAACCCAGATTAACTATCTGCTAGGGCAAATACACAGTATGCAAAGGTTCCCTGTGCACTGTTTAGATGGCATTTCTGTGTTGAGCCTGATACACTGACATATTAATTGATCTCTTCAACAAGAGCCATGACCTTTGGATACAAAATTGGAGGTCAGGCCTCAAAGTAATCTAATTAATCTCCTGCGTGATAGAATAAAAACAGGCTTGCTGTTAGTTTGACTTCTCTGCTTTTTTTTTTTTTCCTCTCCCGTGAGGAATATGTGATTTCTGCAGGTACACAGTTACTCAGTTTCTCAGTAATATTATCAACATTTTGCATGCAGGATTAGCAGAGCTTGTCAAGAATCCATGGGTTTGGTTCTACATGAAAGTTTAGTGCAACTTCTAGGTCAGCTTTACGTCTGAAGACCGAGCATGTAAGAATCAGTAAATGAGTAATTGTTTCCTCTCTTCTGAGGCTGAGCCACACAGAGGCGTTTCCCAGGAATGGGTCTGATCACAGCCCTGGAATATCTTAACCAGCAGGGAGCGTTTTCCCTTCTAGGCCTGTTACAGATGAAAACAACACTGGAGCCTGAGTCTGGCTCTGGGATCCACAACTGAAAAATTGCATTGAAAAACTTGGGGTGAAGAATGACAGAAATTATTTACAAGATGGAAAATTTCTGCAGTAATCTAATTAAAGAATTCTATCTGTTGAATTCCTGAATAAGATAAAGAGCAAGGGCTCCTAAAACAGCTGGTCCAACCAAGGGCTGAAAATTAAAGCTAAACAAATCCAAATTACAAGTAAAATACATGTATTTCAGGGTTAGAAGAGATGAACCAGGAACTTCATTCTCCCAAACAGAAGAGCTGGGCTCAGGCTAGTCTCTCCCTCAGCTTTAAGGCATACTGGATCACACTGAGTCTGGACATCCCCTCAGAATTATCTTCCCTTGGAATTCCAAGAGGGCAGAAACACATGGACTCAATTTTAAGACCTCCTGTATTGTCAATAAAGGGCAAGGAAACTACCTATTTTAACTTGCAGAGTCAATCTTCATGACCTTTTGCAACATCCCCTTTAGAGTCAAACCCTTCTACCAAGCCAAAAGAGACTTTCTCTCTCTCTCCCCTCTATTCCAATATGGTCTGAGATTATGTGATCAGACCAACACACAGAGCTCCTGCCCCGGCAGCAAAGCAGATCTATCCAGCAGCAGCATTTTCTGCATTACACCCCGGTCTAACATGACTGCAGAAGTTTGTCCCAGTGAGCACGTTGCACCCTTTTCAGTCCTCCATTCTAGGGTTTCAGGTTTCCCTGTGTTTTCTATTGCAACAGCATTTCTAATGCCCTGTCCTGTACCCTGTTTAATCATGACAGCATTGCTGTAGACAGGTGTGCTTTACCATTATCAATCCTGCAGCTAGAACAATAATTTGTGTAGTAGTAGTTCTGTACAGGAAGGAGGAGCTAGAATTCTGACGTGCTTTTATTACCATGATTATTACATATATCACTCCCAGAATTGCCAAATTGGACAGCTGGCATAGAAAAACATTACCTCTCTACGATGTTCTCAGGAAACGCATGCATCTTAGATTGCCTCCACTTATCATACCGAATGGATCTTCAGCCAGATCATTATCTTTGTTACTCTTCACCAAAATGGCATTTGCTTCCCTTTGCCAAATTCTGTATAAGCCCACCAGCACTTGGGCACTGCCTTAGCTTTGCACACTCCTTCGTAGGGGTGAAATGCACACAACTGAAAAGAAAGGGTTTTTTCATGTGTGTGTTAGCTCAGCCACAGCAACAAACTCCTGACGGGAGTCTTCCAAGAACGGAGGAGTTGGGAAGGGAAGACTGTCCACTTTCACAGTTTAACTTTAGAAACCTCAACTGTCACCTTCTTCTATGGTCAGCTGAGAGAAGTCATGAACCCGACATCAGCTGCCATCTGTGTCAGAACAGCAGCTTACCTCTGTTTTGCACAGCACGCACCTATATGGCAACACACATCTTACATCATAGTCAGGGAAACTAAAAGGAGTCAAGATTGCTAAATCCATCCACTGTGTGGATGAGATTTTTACTTCCATCACCTGATAATTTAATTGCTCAATTAGCTCCACCTGAATGCCT
The DNA here is from genome assembly GCA_003697955.1 of Calidris pygmaea. Lineage (NCBI taxonomy): Eukaryota > Metazoa > Chordata > Aves > Charadriiformes > Scolopacidae > Calidris > Calidris pygmaea. The sequence continues at coordinate 672,820 of QJSC01011878.1, forward strand.
TGGCTGTGGTTGAGGAATGTTCCCTTGCAGGTCACAGTAAATCAGAAGACAGGAGGCAAGTAAGCAATGCAAAGGTAACTGATTCCTCTACAGCAAACCAAGTGCATCACCCAACTGTAGTTTCTCTCCCGATCTGCTCCTTGCACTACTGTTTTAGAGACGGAACAGGCACTAGACAAATAAAAGACCATAATACTCTGATCAAAAGCCAGGATCATAGGAAGCCTCCTCTAAGTGCTTTAATTCCAAAACTTTCTCAGCCAATTCAAACCTAGCTCGGACATTTCTTTTTGTATTTCTGAAATTCCATTATATGCCTAGTTTAGGTAACAGGGTAATCTCCTCATTGATGAGGACTTTGAAACATCTACTGCATCACTCAACATTGTACTATTGCTTTCCTTTAACCAAGAGGTAAGTGGAAAAAAAGGCCATTAAAGTGGCACTTACTGATCATCCCGGAACAGACTGACATCAGTGGGGCGGACTGAGGGCCTGTGGGTGTGACTCTAGTGCATCGATGGACCATCGCACGGAGGGTTTCAGTTGCAATGAACGTGGCCTTTACAACTGGATGGACTTCGTAACAATATTTTTATACTTAATGAGACAATAATTACTTCTGCTGCAGGAGCAACTCTTCAATATACTGCAGGCACCTAGATCACAAGAAACTAATTGTATCATAGCATTCAAAGAAATCAAAGAGCATGTGGTTACCAGAGAAATCTGTATGAGCAATACATTGGCTACTATGTAGGAAGGGCCTGGCTCTGAATAAATGCATTTGACACACAATTCCATTCTAAACGGTTCTTACCCTGCACTCTACACCAGAGTGCGTGCTTCTGCCCACCTATAAATTCACCACCACTGATCCAATCCACAGCCAGAAAATCTGATTCACTGATCCCTTCCTCTGGATAGGTACTGGCACTTGCCCTCTTTCCCTCACAGCTTGAAAGTGATTTAAAGCATTTTCTGGATAGAGGCTTTCCCAGACTCCTATTTCTGGATCACACCAATCCCGGGCTACACTGCAAGAAAAAGTATCGTATGGACAGAGACTCAGTTTGAACAAAATAACTGGCATTCACCCTGCTACCTTTGGGGCTGAATTTTAAACAATTTTAGTAAATACACTTTCTCCATGTGTTTAAGGCATTATTCCTGCCAAAGCATTATTCCAATAAATCATTACTGTATGTCCTGCTGTGAAATATGAGCATAACCTGCACATCATTTAGCAGTGTATTGTCTGTGTCCAATTTAGTCCCTTTCCTGTCTCTCTTCCATCTGTATTTCTGTAACACCAGTTTTACTAACAATCATCACTGGAGACAGGAAATAAATTTTCATTCATGAAACTGGCATGAGCAAAAACCAGGAAAGCTTGTCAGAATAAATGAGAACTCTTCAGGGTACAGAACCTTAAAGAAAATCAAGAGGCCAAGAGGTGAGCAGGGGGGTCATTATTGCAGCAAACTACACATACCTTAATCATGCCCTCTTTCATCTGGTGGGTCGCATCAGAACACAAAATGAAGCTACACCAGGCAAGTTCATAGCATTCTCCCACTGCTGCCCATGTCAAAACTCGAGGGCTCCTGTATAATTAATGAAATCATGTTGTTTTATTTATGTATTATTTATAAGTTAGGAGGCAAAAATTTCCATTAAAAAGAATTTTAAGTTAGGGAGATAGGAGAGTCTCTATTAGTGGAGACTTTTAAGATCATCTGCCAGGATGCTTGAGAGCAGGTTAGGGTTATTAGATCCTGCCTTGGGCCAAGGAGATGAAATAGAGGAACTCTGTGACCTTGCAAGGTCTTTTCTAGCTTTTCCTGGAACCATTCAGTGAAAACGGCCTGGAAAAGCAGCAAACTAAAAACTGGTAAAAGAGACACTTCTGGTATGTGCTTAGTTGTGGAAGCAAAAAAAACCAAAACACATACCCCNCAAAAAAAAACCCCAAAAACCAAAAGCAAACAAAAAAACCAGAGAGGCTACATATAGCAAAGTGACAAAAGAGAAAAGAGTTTACAATTTAAGTAAAAGATAGTGAATGTTAAAGGAAAAAACATCCTCTGCTACATGATCCCTATTTAAGGTCTTCTCATGAACACCATCATTAAATCCCTACCCATATTATAATTTTAAATAGCTCCTTCAAAACTCCATTTGTAAACTTCCCCTGGTAGTGCTCCCTGCGATCATCACGAGAGCTCACATTATGTCATTCTACAATGCGCCTTTCCTAAATTCCTCCCTGAAGCCACCTGTAAAAGAGGTAGAGGTGAACTAGAATTTACTAGGCGATTACTGACCCCCTTTTGCTTTTATTTAGGATGCCGTGTCTCCTGCATTCTTGGTCATTAGAAATCAGCCTGTTGATTCTGCAAGTACTCACCGTGCTAGAAAATCCTGTTTCTGCCTCATGCCATGCGAAGTATGACTGGATGTTACCTTGACCTGAAAAACAAGAAACAAAGTAGGTTTGTAGCCAAACCTTGGGCTGCCGACTATACCTGTGTCAGGAAAAGGTGCATCTGTAGCAATCAGAAATTACATTTAAAATACATCCTTTCTCGGTATGATCCTACAAATCAGGGCAGTTCAGAAGAAGTGAATTCAATCAGGAAACATTTGTCCCAGATGTGGTATTGACAATCTTGGAAATTCAAGACTAATGGAAACCAGAAAGGAGCTAAAAATAGCAGCAACTATACATAACCAGCTTGGGAAACAGACAATGGAAGTAAGAGGCAGTGAGGACAGGGAAAAAAAACAAAACACCACCATCACACAAAAAAACCCCACCTTCCAACAAAGACAATCAGAAGTGTTTAAGCACATTAGGATAAAAACAAATACATAAAAACATCTGTAATAATCAGATTGTCCACTGCTACATATTTTGGGTAAAATCTGCCAACAGAAGAGGTTGATATTTCTCATAGTTATTTCTGCTCTGGACTGCAAAGTGGTGCATAGCATATCATAGCTTAAAACCAACAACTCAGACTGATATTTAAATAGTATCAAAGGTGAGATAACTCCCGAGCCCTGTGAAATCGATGTATGAATATCTGGTTGCTGACACCGAGTTTCTGCAAGACACTGAAAAATAAGTAAGCTACATAAGTCAGAGAGAAAGCTAATCTCTAGAAGCATAAACAGGACAATCCAGGGAGCAGAGGGAAGGAGGGAGCAGCGGCCACCCAGCCACAACCTGCAGACCACCACACTCCGCCAAACCGCTCGGCTTCCTGGCAAGCCGCAGGCACCAATATTTTCACCAAAGGCCTTACTATGAAATGCTTGGGGTTCTGCATCTGGTCAAAGACGCTCCACAGCCATCAATTGATGAGAGCACCTACATCAAAGGTTCATGGATGAGTTTGGCTCATGGACAAACACTGAGCTGTGAGGATGTTGGGCTGTAAAACAAGGTTCAGTACCAGTGCAGGAGGGTATTAGGACAAAATAACCCCTATTATTTGTGTGTATATATATATATATANCTAGGTCTGCACCATGGAAAACTGTTTGCTACAAAACAGGAATACTTTTAAGAGCCATAAAGAATTTGGAAAGTCTTGCAAGGCCTCACAAAAAACCTGTGACTTAACAGCCTCTGACTAGAACTACTCTGCTAGTAAATAAAATGCTGTGACATCAATACTGGCAGAACTCCAGGTAAAAGCAATTTTAATTTCAAAACGTTTGGATTAAGGAAACGCAATTGTAGCTTAATGTATTTGGGATGCAATCAGAAAACAGCATTTAAGATGGTAAATTTCCCTTTTTACTCCACCAACTTACGGATAGGTCTGCAGAACATTTCAGTATAAAGATAGAACATTCTGGAAGAACTTGATGATTGTTACTTTACATATGAAAAGTGTTTCGATTCCATTCTTTGAGATTTTATCATGCAAATCACGCAGAAGTGGGAGACTGAACATTCCAAAAGGCTTAACACAACTTTTACCTGTGTTTGTTTAGGCAAATATTCTGATACCTGTCACCAGTTCAAATTTAATCTTGTCCCAGGGTTAGAAAACAGGTCACAGTATGTTATGTTTGCCATTTTGTTGTGAAACTTCAGTGCATTTTCATACCAAGGACACATGCAACAATTTCTAGGCCAGCTGACTTCCCTGGTACCACAGTTTCCTCTTGACTGCTACAGGATCCCCACATATTTGCTGTTTTTTGAAGAACACAAGTACCAAAGAATAATTTGGTCCTTTAATTGTTTACAGTACCTAGGAACGATTTCTCTGACTGTTGTGAAAGAATTGCCAAGTTCTAATTTCACCACTACACTCAAACCTGAACGGGAGCTTGGTAGAAAGCCCCACAATCCTGGTGTTTGAGATCTAATAGCATTTTAGGTTTTCTTTTGTGTTGCAGGCTCATCAGATTTCAAGCACATTTCCATGTTTACAAAGCAGCTGAGCTGACCCAACATAAATGAACAGGTGGAAAGCCACAGGAAACCGAAGCACTACCAATTACCTGCAACTGAATGCCATTTCTCAGCGAGAATACACAAGACACTGATGAAATGCAGATAGCCACTTTTGGATGTGCTGGCTGGCGGGTTACAGGCTTTCACTCTGGGCTGTAGCCACCCACCAGCTGACCGGCTGCTGGCTACCGGTGACTCAGGCCTGATGGTCCAGCCCTTCAGGTGCCACAGCTCTTGGCTCTGGCCAGCACCTCAGGGCCTCCCCGCAGGGCTCCGTAATCCTGCTCCACAGCCTCTCCTGGCATTCAGAGCAACCCAGGGCGCTGCAGGAAACCTCAGTTTCAGCAATAAGAAAGAAGAGTTAGTTAACGAAGAAGAGCGAGGAAGCATTCGCAAAAGTATCTTTGACTTTGGGTCCGGAGGAGCGGAGCACGTCTGCTGAGGAAGAGCGGTGAGGGACAGGAGGAGACGTGATCTTTAAGGTCCCTTCCAACCTAGAAGATCTGTGATTTTGTGATTCTGTGTTCCTCAGCCGTGCTGTGGGCAGCGCAGGGAGAGCTGTCACCGTCCACAGCAGTGCTTTGCCCGTGAGCGAGCTGACACCCACCGCTTCCACAGCGCCAAACGGTCCCTTCCCTCCCGGCTAAAGCGTATGTTAAATATGATGAGCCTGCAACACTAAAGAGGAGTATACAAATGGGAAAACTGAAAGTATTTGTGGAGCCCTAAAAAAGAAAACCCAGGATACCCAAGTCCATTTGTAATAACGTAACCTTTTGTGAAAAATAAGTGGAAATGGTCCTGATGCTCCCCTTCTCAAGGTCCCCACACGCTGCCAGGAGAGCAGTTTTTGTAGAACACCACCAGGATTCACACTGTCCACAGGCTCACTGGCCCCACAGCTCCCTGCTAACGGAAAGCAGTAGCACAGCCTCCCAGGAACAGGCACGCACATGGACAGGATGGGACACGGCACTTCTGACAGCCCTCAACTGAACTTCCTGAAGAAGCTTTTTACGTGATGAAGATTCACGGATCTCTTCAGGCCTTCTGGGGTCAAAGGCATGCAAATTCCCAGCAGCAGAATGTCCCAATGCTATCCAAAACTGCAAAAAAGCTTCTTTTTTTTTTTTTTTCAATTTTCTTCCTTACACAGACCACAAGGCTAATCCACCTTGCCTATCTGCTTATGACCAAAATTTCTTGTCAGTTGCTAGCCAAGCACTCCACAAGTCTCCAAACACCACGCACCCTCCACCTCCTGCCTCTACTTACACACATCCCCGTCACTGAGCAGTGACTCATAGTCTGCCCATAGAGATCATGGCCCAGACAGCTGCTGATCAGGATGAGGAGGTATCAGCCACATCCCGAGAAGGGAAGGGGCCACAAGGTAGGACAGACAGAATGGCACTGACAGACCTGTGAGTCAGAACACAAGGGAGAAATGAAAGATGCTGTTGACAACATGAGGAGCCTGGAGATAACAGGGAGCCTAATTGCTAGACACGTACAGAATGGTGAACGGAGATAAAACCCCTCCACAGCAGATGCCCTAACGTTCTCTCAGTACCTGTTCCTGAGTACAGTCTCACTGTTAGGACCATCATGAACAGCTTTTTTAGACCACCACATAGTAAGAAGGCTTCAGGGAGCCTTTAGTGGTTATTAATTCTCTTAGGACAGACTGGACCTTTGTCTCTCTGTTAACTTTTTGAGTCAACTTCATGGGTCACCAGCCAGAAATCCCAACGTGAAATGCAGTGTGGTGTTTTGTTAATAATATACTTTGTGTTTGTTCATACTCTTTAATCGCATGGTTTTTTTGCTGTGTGGAACATCCTGTCTCTCTAGCCTAAACCAGTTCAGAGGCAAAGATGCTTTGGCCTGAATCCAGGCTACAGATGTGTATTTTTGTTTTGCTCTGGAAACCCTATGTCAATTTAAAACCAATCAGTAGAGTTTGTATTACTGTATTTGCCTGAAGAATACAAAGAACCTGCTTATAAGACACATGAACAGGCATCCCCATGCCCCCCCTCCAAGAGGAAACCCTTTTCCTCTCCAAAGACAGGAAGAAGCTGAAGGGGATAGCACACCGACACATTTGTTAAGACTAATTGCCCATAAGAAGCTATTAATCTATTGCCACTGCTATGTTTTTTACACATCAGCAAATGTGGTAACTGGTTATTTTTGTGTATTTTCATGCTAAGGTCATAGCATTAATATTTCATACTAAAATGCTGGGTTTTTTCTGGTTTTGTGCAGGAGGTTTTGGTTTTTTGGGCATGTTAAACTTGTACTGTGTTTCTGCTTCCAAATATTAGGAAGCCACCAAATAGGGCTCAAAATCACTGACACTGTTACGAGCAGACCATATTATAAGTAAACTAACAGCTAAACTGCCAACACCACAGATTCATGGATAACTTTCATAAAAATTCTGGGTTCTACCACTGCTGCCTCCTGAACCATGCATAAACCCAGAGAGTATCCACAATGCCCATTGGAGGAGGGAATATTCCAACAGCAGCAAATCCTCTTTCAAGCCCCATCTAGCTGATTCATGCTTTCACAAGTTGGATAACAGGCTTTTATTCAGTCACTTTGATTTCTACCATGTCACTAGAACTCTACAAAGTGCCTTAATACTCCATTTGTGTAATACCCAACTGATAAATTATCAGAACTGTGTAAGCATACTCAGGGGCGGGGGGCGTGGGAGGGAGCGGGAAGGGGAGAACCTAAACAAAAAAAAAACAACACAAGAACAAAAAAACCTCAAGACTTCCAGATCCCCAAAATAAGAATGAACTGTGGAATTCAAAAGCTACACTAATGTGGAGTTATATTTTATAATAAGAGCCAGTAAATAAATATATTGTACAAATGCCATGTCAAACCAAATGCATATATTCTTTGTAAGAAACATATACTGATATATTCTTTGTAAGAAAGATATACTGTATCATAAAGGAATCAGGATTGACCGTCAGGAATTTACAATAAAACATTTCACAGGGACATGTCAATTAGTCTGAAGAGAAATATTCTGAAACTAAGCAGATAAATAAATCAATAATTAGCAAAAGTACTACAAAATGATTTCTCCATCCCAAGACTAAGTGCTGCCATTTGGAATGTTTAGCCATGTTCCCCACACATAAGCAAGTGTTTGGTTCCTGTCTTGCAGGCAATACTCCAGTTAGTCTTCACTGTGGAACAGGTACAAAACTGTCCTTTCTATTAACTCGCACGTTGGACATTATGCATAAAATTACATAGCTACTTATTGCTGGAGATTCACTATTAAACGGGATTTGTGGTTTTAACCTTTCATCATAACATAGATTAAATCGGTACTTTTGTAGAAGCAAGAGCACATAAACCTAATAAGAGACTATTTATCCTACACAAAAATAATTAAATGTTTGATTACTGATTTTCTGAGCAACAACTTCTGTTTGTCTGGTTGGGGAACACTATTTCTTATACATATTTTAAAAACCTAATGCTAATTAACACGCGGTATATCCAATAAGAATGCTGGTGCTCGAATACTGGGGCAATAATGAGAAGGGATCTGCTGAGGAATCAGTGCAGGGCTCCTAAGGACATTTGTGTCACTTAATATGGAACTTGGGTATTTCATACATCCCAAAATTTTGTATTTAGGATTAATATGAACAAAACAGTACTATTTGGAGCCATTGGGATCACTGTAAATGAATGTCACCCTAAGAGACACAACTGAATGTGACTCTGAGACAAACTCTTGTTACTTGTGTGTGTGTGTGTGTATTTGCAAACTGAGCTCTGGAAGCACATTAACTGCAAGGCATTTCTAACACACATAGTTTGCTGCAGAGAGGCATGTACTAGAACTGGTTATGAAGCCTGGGCATCTCTTCTGGCCACCTAACTCTGTTTTGCTGATGCTGCACTTGTGTCAGTTTGATTTTGCCAACCGACTTCTACCTAGCCTGCCCTCATAGGAAAGGATGCTCTTTTGACCAATGAGGAAATATCAAATGCATACTGCGCAGTTTGTTGCACTGCCATTTTAGTAGAAAACAGAGTTTACTGACCTATCAAAGAAACCAACCCTGTGAGCAGCAGAAGCAGTAGAACCCAGGTTTAAGTGGATTTGGGGATTTCTGCTCCATTTACAGTTCTCTACCGTCTTCAACTCATGCCAATATAATTCTCTTCCGCTTCCTGTCACAACAGACTCCTGTGAAATAACGCATGGGCTGCTATACTTGCTCAGAGAAACCAGCTGACAAAAAGTGTGGAGAGACAAATTTGACAAGGTTAGTGCATTCTTGCACAACAGCTCCCTATTTTCCAAAATGTATATGAAAATAATTATATCTAAGACTACATCTCTTCTCAACTTGCTAGAAATTGTCATAGATGGGATTGTAGTCATCCTTACCAAAAGCTCAAATGCCCATCTAAAAAGCAATTTTGAGGAAGAAACATGAAATTCTGACATTCAAAATCTCTTGTTTCTTCATTAACCCTATTTCCCAAGTAATGTTCATAACAGAGAAATTAAATAGAAGTATTACACCATAATAGCTAATATTTCAGTTTGAGGCAAATATGAGGACATATTAAATAGGCGGTCTGCAAACTCAAGAGTTTTTTATTCAAAGGAGTACTATTTATTGAGAATAAAAAGAAATTACCTCACACAATGTGAGTTCTCATTTCTACTAAAAAAGAATATCTTCTTTTTGTTAACAAAAGAAAATAGAAACTAACGTCCCCCTTTTAGCCCATTGCTAACCTAAAATTTCATTTCATTAAAATTCAGGTAGCACTAACATCTCTGGACACCTTTGGAGGGTAAAAGACTAAGATAAAAGCCCACTCCCAAAAACCTCAGTGTTTCCCTTAAAGCCTAAGTTACAGATTAGGAAGTCTGTGTCTCAGTTTTAAGTCTTTTACAGCCTGTATGATAGATAACACTCATCCTAAGCCTATATATGCCTGCAGCTTCAAACTTTTATGACAGTAAAGCCATCTGAAGAAACAACAGCATAATACTCTTGTCCATAAGGCATATTTTAGGCTTGCATAAAACCTCCTGTAGCATGTTTAAATTGCTATTCTTTTTTAGAACTACAGAAGACAGAACAAGGAAATGGCTTTGTTAACACTTCCATAAAAAGCAAAGTAGAGATCCTTCAGGCAGCACAGAGCAGCTGCTTCTTGTGAAAAGCAGGGAATACATATAGATTATTGAATTGCTGAAGACTAGGGAAAAGGCAGGAGTAAAAATAAATGTTAAATTTCACAGGCTGAAAAACGTCTGGGCTTGCACATCCCTTCCCTCCTCTCCAGAAAAAGAGGTTCTGGAGAGGTCAGTCCCTGTCTTTCATTTCCTCCCCTCCTCTCCACAGATCTACCATCCAAACCCCCTTCCCCTGCCCCAACAGCCACACACTCCCTCCAGCAGCTTCCTCCTTCTACCAGGTTGTTGTGCAGAGCAAGACTTTGGTCGGTCTCTTGTCCTGCTTTAATGTTTTTAGATTCCAAAAGTTTTCTGCAACTTCACTTTAAAAGCGACACACACTTCAAACTTCTAGAGAGCTAACTTTTGTAAGTAACAAAACTTGTCTGACAGGTGGATCTTGAAAAAGAAAATTCTTAGAATTTGAATCTGGAGAAGACCAGTGTGATACTGGGCTGTGATCTGAGACCACAGGGACCTAAAGTTCTACACAGTCATTTCTGAAGGCAAAGAGTGAGTGTGAGCTGGATAAAACCCTCAGGAAGAAGCCCAAAAAATGTTTACAAATTTCAAATGACAGAATAATCACCACACGATAAGAAGCACTGCTGACAAATAATTTACATTTTTCAAATACTGTGCCTTTAATAATTTTTTAGAACTAGTGAATGAAATGCTTTTCTTCAAGGAAAGGCCTATCAGGTTTTTTTGGTTGCTTGGGCTTTGTTTTTATATATACGTATTTTCAATCTTTGATCCTGACAGTGGTGTATTCAAAAAACCAACCTGGAGTCAGTCCTACGGAGCTCTTTATTTAGAGGAGAAAAAAAAAGTATTTAAGAAAAATCAGCTTTAAAACCTTCTTACTTGAGATAGGCCTAAACAAACAAATGCCAGTGTTTTGTTTCAAGTCTGAAAACTTAGGGCTGGATGAACTCCAGAAGGACTGAGTGAATTTAAACAGACAGGAAAAATCATAAATTTTGCTTCTGGAAAAAAAGAGCTGTGTTTTGCCTGCCAACAGGGCACCAACAGACCTTCCCAGGAGGAAAGGAGCTGAACAATAGTTTTTAAGCCATCTATCTTCACAGTCTTCCATTAAGTTTTGAGAAGTTAAAATAATATTTTGTAGATCAAAGACTAAAGCAGAGAGAGCACATCTCTGGAAAAAGTAGGGAAAGAACATGAGATATGACTTGCAGTGCTGCACAGAGAGGGGCCACACGCAGATGGAATATCCCACACAGCATTTAGGCTCTTTGCTGCTCGTGCTAGGTGTTACCTATCTCCCCAAAGGCACAAAAGGACAAAAACTTTTTCAATATCTCCATGTGAGATGACTCTTCTCTTACATTCTAGCCCCTAAAGTCAATTCACTCTTTTTTTCCTCTTTTTCTTTTTTTTTTCCCCTGACTTTTTAAAACACTTTCTGTTTAGAGATAGCTTCCCAAAAATAGAGCAATGCAGGCAGGGAAGCCTTTAAGATACAGTATTAGGAACAAGCCTTGGAAAACTCTGGAAAAAAAAAATCAGTGCAACTACAATGACAAAATAAAACAGAGGCAGAAAGCGAGGCAAATATGCACAGTTAAATTTGTCGCATGACAATACATAAAAGACCAAGATACTGTTCTGTCTGGTTTCATTGCTTCTGCTAGATAGCTAGCTTCTCCATTATTCAAAGTGTGGTAAAAACAAGAGGACACAGCAGCTCATTTGCATAAACTTTACAAAGTTTTAAGTGAGTAGAACCGAAGAAGCATCAATCACAGCATCTGGCATTCATTGCCAATACCAACTGCTCCCATAATCCTTCATCCACACAAGCAAAGGCAAGATAGGATTTCCATGCCCAGCCCCGATCAAAATTCTACTTCAGGAATTTTGCTTGCTACAAAAACAAACAAACAAACAAACAACACGCAGGAGTGGCTTTGTCCTATCTGCACTTCCAGCACAGCCAGCCATAGGCTGTAACGTTCACTGCTGAGAGTCAGATAGCTCAAACATTCAGCAGTTTAGACCGCTTTTCTCTCTAAACACAGTGGTCCATTTTAAGAAACAGAGCAGAAATAACAGATATTATGATTTGTATACCGTATACAATTTTTGCACAGTCCACTTTAAATGTGCCTATCAAAAAACCCATCAAGTTACAATCCAACAAGTCCAACTAAAAGATTCACTAGCAGGCAGTAATAAAATTAGAAGAGCTCAAGTGGCACGTGTGAGAAAGCAGCAAACCTTGAAGAAAAAGAATTTCAATGAGGGCGTAGTAATTTAAGACTGCTGTCTGAACTACAGCTCTTGAAGTTCATCCCCATTCAAATGGAGCCTCACAAAACAGAAGACATAAGAAGTTCAGCAGGTCTAAGTCACGAGAATTTGAAGAGATCTGTAGGACATCTCCTAGGCAGCCTAGAGGTGCCCATCTACAAAGAACTGATGTACAATGATGTTATGAACACGAAGATCCAACAATTTAATGACCACTAGACTGAGAATAAATCCTTGCATGCTGGCTCATAAAAAAATTCTTGTGTGACTAACGGGAACCCATTTACATTGGGTGGTGCTGGAAGAATAAACAGAGGAGCAATATGTTTGAAAAACTGGAGAAGTGTCAGTTTTAAAGCCCTTAATTTTTCTCACAGAGAAGTGGCAAGCTTGCCTTGCCAGGCTAGGGACTTGGCAGGTCAAAGTACATGAGATTTAAAAGTCCCCTCTGGGAAACACACACTTGTGAAAGCCATCTAGGACACAGTCTCAAGAGAAAAAGAAAGCGGACCCAGGAAGGGAGTCTGAAACAGTTCACCGAGACTTTTCCATTCATGACATGGCAGGACTCAGGGGTCAGCTGTGTACTTTGTTGATTTTTTGACATTGTCTCTGAAACTTTCTAATTCTGCATACGTGACAGAAGAAATGAATTTCAAGGATGACCCAAAGTGAGGGGTGTCTGTAGCTAGAGCTCAATGGGAGAGATGGCACGATATGCAGACATCACTGGTCCCTAACTCCCTTACCTTCTTAAGATAAGGATTGTCTATACAGACCCATTTCACTAAGAAGTGTTATTGCAAAGATACATCAGCAGAAAGATTCACTGAGAGACTACCAGTATACTAATTAGATACGTGCACAAAATTAATAGAGAACTAAAGCAAACAGAAAACCTGCAGATAATACTAAAGCGCCCCTCAGCTATATGAATACAACTTAAAATCTCTTCTTTTCCACTTAGTATGAAAACAATAATAAAAGCAAACTAAAATACTCCACAAGACAACTCTCTGACTGAATAGGCTGAGAATATACAGGTGCTGTAGAGAGGAAAAGGCACTCTCGGGACCGAGGGATGGATACAAGGCAGATCTTCATGTAGCTGATACACTCAATTTTTTTGCACAAGACCAATATTCTTTGAAAGCAACAGTATTTCCAAATGTAGATTTGATTCAGTCTGACTACCAAATTAATTACAGGAAGTCATAAGACACTGGCATCTGCATTCTAGCATAGCCAAGAGGAAAAAGTAAAACTCCTTATGTATTTAAGTGCATTAAATGTCCATTAAACATGCACCATGCTTACTGACATGTAATCTGTTTTAAAGCAATTTATCAATCTGCTCTAAAATAAAAAAGCTCACAATAAGTAGGACTGCAGATTCACCAGATGGGCAGAACTACCATTAAAGTGAATGTATTTCCAGACTGTCTCTTTCTACTTGTAATGTTTACTTACATGTACAGTATATGGTATTTTAAAGGCAGGGCAAAATGTTCTCATGGACTGCATCTGGAAATATATGAGGTCAGTAGTAGAGCATCAGCATTAGCCAGGTCTTCTTCAGTAGGAGGTTGTGCAGGCTCCAGCATCACCACAAACCATCATAAATAAGGCTGGTATGAACTGGTGAGCCTGGAACAAAGGAATAGACTACTTACATCTGAGCTGGATGAACAGTAAGTTCAGGTAAATTTATAGCATTTTAGAACTCGCGGTTTTATTCATGCTGAAGTCTACCTCAGTTAGGAATGCAGAGTCATGGCAGCGTTATGGGATCAAGGAAACGAGTCTGAAGAATGACTCCTCTTTGTACAAGGAACACATCTCAGCAATTCTGCTCTGGAACGGTTATATCATTAAAAAAAAATGATGCCATATCCAAACACTCCCACCAACCCCCACAGCAGAGCGTTGAAGACTTCAGTGTTGCAAATCAATTTTCTATGCTACAAACAAAATACTTTTGAAAGGGCTCTGACCATGGACAACCCTCAGCAGGGCTGCTGCATCCAGGAGGCTTCCAGGGACCAAGCCACACACTGGTTGTATTTCTGCTTAAACTTGGGCCTTGCCCAAGGAAAGGCCTGGCTGGCTTCCACTGCAGCTCTATTAGCATTGCCAGCTAGGAGAATTTATGCAGAGCGAGAAGGGACTGGCATTCCTTCTACAATAGCGCCAATTGTCCCCGGCTGCCACATTCAGTTAAATGTTTACTTTGTTGTTTCACAACTCAACAGGAAGCAAAAGGTCAGAGAGGCTCCACTGCAGAACAGAGATGTTGTCATTCATCTATTCACCTCCAGCCAAGATTCCACCGGGAGACTACTGCTTTCCAGTTTTTGTTCCTCTTCCTCCAGGAGACAGACACCAGGTAGTAAATTAACACTCCAGCAATTCTTCCAGTCTGGTTTCATATCCTAGAAGAAACATTAGAAGTCAGAGTATTCTATCAAGACCCTGACCGAGGAACACTGACAGGATTTGTTCACCAAGATTGATTAATGGGGAAAGATTAATCTCTTAGACTACCCTTGAAGACTGGCACGCTTGAACATGAGAGCTATAGTAAAGATAGAGCCATAAGTGTGCAGAGCTTCCTGCGACACAAAACTTCTCTCCCTTTGATATGGCAAAGACCCTACGCAAATTAAGAGTCCTTCAGAAGCTGCATTTGTCAGCATCAAGGTAAAATAAGAACGAATTTCTAATAGGAATAAGACTACGTATTATTCTTGGCTTGTTATGAATGGACAGCCTGCAGTTTTGCTCTCAGTTGATGAAGTATGAATTCACTTGGAGAGCCACTTGGCCACATAATCCATTAAAAATAGCCAAAAACTTTCTTAACCTGTATGTATTTTCTTCCTCTGTTCAATTAACACAAGGAAAAAAAAAACCAACCACGAGTTTAGCCAATGAAAACCTCTCACAATAGTAATCAAGCTATTATTTTTAAGAGGAATATGCATGGGTCAAACAAACATAATGTAATTTTCAGCTAATAGCAAACATGCTCTGAGCTCCTGAAGAAAATGTGGAATGTTTAGTTCTGGCATGAATGAAGATGAAACTTTGACTGTGCTGTTTCTGACGGTCTGAGCTGCCAGACAGTTACTGGGACACGGCCTTGGATGGAATGAGTCATAGCCCAGTAGCACCTGCTTCTCCACTGACTACCCAGGAAACCAGACAACCAGCTCCGAAGCAGAAGTCTGTATTTGGACAGGCAAATCCTTCCTGCTCTGCCTCTTCCTGAGCTCAGTCCACAGATTAATCAACAACTGTAGGACCTGAAGAAACCAGTGTACATGCAGAGTCTGGGAAATTTCATCGTCCTCAAAGACCATAACCTCAAAAACGCAAAGTGAGACCTTTTCCAGCATACACAGAGAAATCCCAAATCTGGGGGTGGGGGGAGAGGAACAAACAAAAAAACCCACCACAGCTGCCTGAGCAGACCTGTATTAATGAAACCTTCCACCTTCTGAGCTGCTCACACATAAAGTAAGCAGTATTTGTTCTGTAGCCAGTTAAAAGCACGGGAGCCCCATTCAAACTGGACACCAGCCTGTGCACTCTGCTGAGGCAGTGAGCACATATCCAACTCCCAGTCTCATTAAAGAGGCTGAAAAATCTACCATTGACCTAAGGCAGCAGCAGGATTATGCATCTGACTGGAAAAGCACAGATTTCTTAAGGACTGCCCAGTGTATAAAACAGCCAACCAGCCACATAATTCTGACGCACTGCAAAATCCCTGGACGTGACTCAAAAGTATTCCTCACAAAGCTGACGGGAACATTCCTGGGCCAGCTCTTCTGGCCATAAGTACTCTCCTCATCACTGGGTATGAGCTTTGTCATTCACAGCAACCTCTGCCAGCAGACTCCTCTAGGTTACAAGGCAAAGCTCAGGTTTTTACAGATCAGACCTGATCAGCCAGACCTGGCTGTTCACTTCAAAACAGTCAAAAGTCTTCAAATAATCTTCAAGTTCCCATATGACCGTAGGTATATTTTGACAAGTTAGCAGGATTTTAATTCCCAAGTCAATACTATTACAGCAGCAAAGAAAACATTTTCCTATACAAACTATCTTATATCCCATACTATCCTATTCAAACAGAATTTTAAGCAACCATGGAGACTGAAACACCGCCATGGGTAATATGACACAGAATGCTTTAACACAATATTACTGTATTCCATTCTAATTCTGCCGAATCACTCCATTTTACAAAATAGGAAACTGAGATGCATTTATAATTTCATATTATGCAAAAAAGGACTGACCTCCTGTCACAGAAATAATGCAAGCGGATTTAGAATTTCCATTTTGCACAGTGTCACCTAAGATCATGTGCAACATGAAAGATATTTCATTTTTCTTCAAAATTATTCAGAAAATACCACAACACAAAAAATTTGTCCAACGTTCCAAGAAACCTTGCTGACATCTGGCATGTTACTCAAGAATTACACATATCTCAGTCTCTTGGCTAAAACAGAATTTAAATAGGAATATCCACAGTGGTTTTTAGAACATACCACCATGTTTCATTCTAAAAATCAGAAGGTCAAGCCCTCGGCTTTACATACTTACGTGTACTTGTGTGTTTCATTTGGCAGACTGTAAATGCAGCTTTTTCAGAGCTGAATCATTACAGCTTGATGACACCAAGTAAACGGTAATGACTTGTGCTCTCATGCAAAAAGTGGGCAAAAGTTAACAAGAAGAGCCTCAGTGACAGGAATGAACTGTGCCCCTCATTTTTTGAACCTTCTTGGAAGGGAAATTTGAGAGCATGCAGCAGCAGAACAGAACAAACATCAAATATTTTGTGAAGAGCCTGAAGAAACCCCATCTCTGTAGTTCATACCTCTCATGCTCACATCACGGTGCAGACCACGTTAAAACAAAGAGTATAGTGGAGACACTTCTAGCCCTCTGTAACATTTCAGGCTATGATCCAAAGCCAAATTTAATACAACAATAGGTGTGTAGCCTTGGCTCTGTTGTGCTGAGAAGACTGCTGTTAAGGTGTGAGAAAGTGTAAAAGCTTAAAACTATGCAAGATAAGAAAAAGTAAAATCATGGACAGAAGTAATCATCAAGACACGAGTAACAGGCCAACGATTCAAGGAAAGAAATAATGATGTGACAGGATAACACAAAGCCAAAATATTCTAACAAGGAAAAGAAAGCAAAGAAATTCCATGTTCTGTGCCACTTCTACTCTCTGTGAAGTTCCCAGCGCTCCTGCAGATGTCCATACAGATATTCTATTGCAGTCAGAGAAAAGCGTTGGCATGAAAGCAAGTGCCACACACCTTCCTTTACAGCCCTCCAGATGATTCATAAGCAATTATTTAAAAGTCATAAAATTGTTCCTCTAAGGGGGTAAGTTAGAGAACTAGGAAGTTATTCGTATTCTAGACCATCTATGTGGACCTTACAGTCCTTCAGCAGGATTGCTACAGGACCAAAACTATTTCTAAGAGTGACAGCTTTGTGACACAAGCTCTGCTGTCAGCTCAAAGAGATGCTGTAAGAAGGAGAGAGGGATGAGGCTTAGGGTACTGAGGAAAAACACACATGCTGTTTCACTGGCCATATTTACTCTTATGTATACATTATGAACATTTGTCAAACAGCTTATTACCATGCAATTGAATGCAAATTACAGTTTCCTGATGTTATGACAAAATCTCCACACTGTTATGTTTGTACGTATAAACACTCAAAATTATTGATTACAAAGATGAACATTATCTACCATTTGGTAACACCTAGGAACAAATACAGCAAAATACTTTTAAAACATTACCTATATCTGTAAAGGTCTTCCAGGCATCTCATGACCTTCGGTTTTGGGTTTTTTTGTTGTTTCTTTTTTTCCTCAGAAGCTTAGCTGAGTACTAATAAAGACACATCAGTGTTAAACTGCTTTCTGGATGCTAAGTACTGCTGTAGAATGAACATCATCCAAATTCATAGACACATGCTACAGTCATTTTCTGCAATGCACACTCTAAGCAAGCTAAAAGTAAACATCCTTCCTAGAGCTTTATACTCCTGATCAGTCTTAATGCCCGTTCTTTATAGCCAGTGATTCATGATAGGATGTAGGTGGAATCTGGAAACAAAAGGCTGTTCCTCAGACAAGGCTATGCCATGTTGTGCTGAGAAGTTCATGTCATTATTCATGCATTCCCGTAAGAGGCCCGACAGACATGGCTATGACAATAGAACAGACTCTCTAGTAGTTTTCATATGTGGATTATTTCTTACTGGGAGGAAGGGGAAGCTTTATCCATCTGTCAGAAACCATCAAGGGGACATTAGTCCCTGTTATGATGAAATTAGAGCAAAACCACTCATGAATTAATTTTGCATATTGTAAAAAGCTGAACCACAGAAGAAGAATGTGGTGCTCCAAATTCTGATGTTTGTGGGATCTAGGTTCATTACTATAACACTATACACACTTATCATGCTTTTACTGATCTTTAGTAACCACAGTGTGATGGCAGTAAACTGGGATAAAGCCCTTGATAAAACCCTGGTGTTTAACAATATCAGTTTGCCAGGTCTGGTTACGCTTTTTGGCATGAATCGGCAGAGAATGCCTGTTTTAAAAAGAAGCTGCTACAATTACAGCTATATATGAGAGATTAGCAATGCCTTTGAAATGTAACTTCATACCCTCATAGGCGTGTTTGCAGCTGAAGGCAAACTGAACTGAAAACAAGCAACATAAGCTGGAGTACAAATTGTGACATAGAAAATACCAAGCATCTTGTCAATCAGCCTCCTCAGACATGGAATAGATGCTAGAAAAGCTGTCTCTTAGCACTTTTATTTTGCAGCAACCAATAGCCCAAAGCATTAGGCTCACAGTGAATGAGCAGGAGGAAGAACCCTTAGGTGGTTCCGACAGGCTGAGTCCTGCACACCGCTGCGCGGTGCTAGAGACCGAGACTGGCCCGGTTTTTGCTCCCGGGTGACTCCGCAGCACGTGCAGTCAAGACCAGAATAGAACCATCTGCCCTTACTGCCCTTACTTTTACCCAAGGAACCTATATGATTCTCCACTCTGTGCTGCCCATCACACAAACTCCGCACAGAACTACGATATGCAGCCTCAGACCATCTGCAGAAATCCCAAGGAAAGAACTGCAAGGATATACAAGTGGTACAAGATGACATGAATTCTACCCCATCACTGCTTTTCTGCCTCACGCGTGGACCCAACAGCCCCACCAGCTCCCAAAGTCACCACCTGGCAGTTGTGACACTAACTCTGGCACAACGTTGGCAGAGGAGGCAGGGGGGCCCTGCCTGTTTCATCGAGTTTACAGAGTACAGTTCCTGTGTCTCTAACTACAGACTTGGATTAAGATTTTTAGGCTCTGCCCACTAATAATGGTAATCAGTTCACTCTTTACACTGAAATCCACCATTCCCCAAAAGAAGCCAGAAGCTTCACTACGGTAGCAATAACAAGGAAATATAGAGGCTGACTCTCAACTATCTATGTAAAGTTCAAAGTAATTTCTTGCTAACCTTGCCTCTTTAAAAACTTTCTAAACATCATTTAGCACTGTATTTTAAGTTGACCACAGGAAATGCAAACAGGAAAGTCCAGGAGAAGCTTCATCTACCCCTCAGGCACTTCCTGCACTAGTGACAAAAGCATAATGCAAAATTGCTAAGAAAATGCTTCATGTTTAGGTTATGCTTTTTCTTCTTTTTAGGGAAGAAATATTTGTTTAGCAAAAATCGCCGTCTGGAAGCAACAATGTCCACCTCTGCGTCACTGTGTCTAGCCAGACTCAGAGCTGCTGGGAGCATGTCTCCGATAAACCAAGCTCTGGAGGAAACTCAGAGAATGAACCAAACCAAAGCCACGCTCTTATTTTTCCTCCCACTCCTTCTTACTTTAAACTCATGGAGCAAAACCTGTAACAGTTAGGCCAAGTCTCAAGGTGTGTTTGCTCCAGCCACAATTTGATCCTACACCGAAGTAAGAATTGGGCATGGGCTAGCAATTCATTTTCCATCCTTGCTTCATTTCCACAGACAGAAAAGGAATACACGCGCCACCAGGTAGACAGAGCACACTCTGGTTTAGGTACCTGACCTGGATGACTGGAGAAGCAGGATCTTGAAGTGTCTGCTCCTTAATCTGGACACAGCATCTGATCTCTGCTGAGCATCAAACAGGGATGCTTCCCTTTCTCATGATGATTTGTGCTTGCCTACTCTCACTGAAATCTCTACATCCTAAGTAATCAGCACACTTCTCTGCTGTTCCCCACAGTTCGTGACAAATCTCAAACAAGAAAAAAACTAAAAAGCAAAGAGTTAGTGTTCTTAACCATAAGGGTTAATGCATGTGTATTAGCATGACTCACAAAGGACTAGGAGAGGAGGGAAAAAACCCAACCCATCACCAAAAATCCCCCCCACTGGGGATGAAGCTTCCATTCATTTGGAAGAGGTTTTAGTGAAGATTTCAAGATGGCCTCACAGCTCATTTAAAAAGCAGCACACGGGTTTTCTCTTTAGGTAAACATGGAGTCTTAACAGTCTCCCATTTCATGATGGCCATTACCACGCAGGCAGGATTCGTGCCCCTGTTTCCGCTAGCTTTCTAGTGTTCAATATTGTCCACAGAATCTTCAACAGTCCTTCCTCAAAAAATG
Source organism: Calidris pygmaea (assembly GCA_003697955.1). NCBI lineage: Eukaryota > Metazoa > Chordata > Aves > Charadriiformes > Scolopacidae > Calidris > Calidris pygmaea. The sequence goes on from QJSC01011878.1 coordinate 693,542, forward strand.
CCAGGTATTTCGCCACAAGTATTGCTACTAGGAGGCCTTTCCTGTAGTATAAGGGAACACATATCTATGTTCAAATCCTTCAGCAATAAGCTATTGACTCTTCTGTGTCACAGTAGAAATCAGAAGGCAAATACTTTTTTTTTTTTTTCCACAAGAAGATATTTTCTAGAAGGCCTAGATAGGGTGGGGCAAACTGCAGCAGGAGAATCTTGCTTGTGCCGAGTGATTTCAAAGTGCAAGAGACAGATAATGTACATGAATCAGAAGTGCCTTGGGCTCCAGTTCTAACAGCATTTCTCTCTACATCAGGAGAAAGATCCTGTTGCAGACAAGAGGTAAAATCAGGCAGGGAACGTAGCTTTCTAAGTCACCTTCTAAGCGGAGGGACTGCAAATCAAGGAGTTTAGTGAATTTGAATTCTTCAGCTAATGCGCATACAACAAAAGGCATGATGGGTCCTGGGGCAAGAAGAGGAGATAAGCCCTCAAAAATGCCTATGGTCTTTCATCTCCTTAGCAGCACCTTGGTAGCATCAATTCAAACCAAATCAGTTCCTCTAATCCATGCTAAAATAGTTCTATGCCACATTCCTTCTGAAGGAAGCTCATCTTGCCTGGTTTTTCACTAGTGCAGGCAACCCGCAGGCACACCCCAGATTGTCAATCTTCTCTCTACTTTCTCTTTTCACAAAGGCCTAAATCCACCGGCATTATTCCTCCAGATGATGGATCCACCATACTCAATTTGCAAATTCTTCCAGGTTACAACTTGCTGCCTCAAGATGCTGAGAGCATCCATAGCCTCATAACAAGACAACACCAAAAGCGACATCAGAACGTGTGTCCATACCAGCCATAAATGACACTTGAATTACTGCAGTTCTGCCCACTGCAGTGCTGTTACTGTGCAAGGGCAGTGGGCAGGATCATCATGAAGATGGGCAAGTCTTGAACACACATACGTTCATAATGGATGTTTACCACATCTGAAAAACCAGAGCAACTTTGGTGGGTTTTTACAAGCAGTGAAGCCCACCACTCCTGACTGAAAAGACCACTTCAGTTAAATGTATTCCAGCTGATGCACATAAATTGTCTTAGTACATTTTATTACATTACATTATATTCCCCCACTATAGAAGGTTCCAAACTATAGCTGCTACTCTGAGAGATAATGTCTTCATTGTAACCTAGAGAAACACATGAAGTAGCTGACAGAAGAATGCAGTAAAAAGGTCTTCCATTTGGAATATTTTTATGTGCCGAGATCAAACTCAATTATTCCCTGATGAAACTAAAAGTAAAGCAGTTTCTTTTTGCTTCAGAATAGGGAGTATTCCTCATGAATTAACACATTATGACACATGGAAGACATCTGTCTGTCCCGAGTCTTGAACCCTTTGAGATCTGCCACCTTGCATCAGCAAACTCAAGTGCTGGTAGCATCATCATAGGCAAGTTTTAAAATAAATTAATAAATTTTCATTTTTTAAAAATCATTTTAACAAGATTTTACTTATGTCTAGAATCTCCTGTCACCTATGAGGGGATGCAGAACAAACTCACACAACCTGGTGCCTATATTCTACATAAAGAGTTCTGCCCAAGGTAAAAAAAAACACTCCGCATTAAATATTTCTTTTAAAGTCTTACCAAAAATCTGTAAACATTCAGTTTCATCATACTGAAAACTTGTATGGTAGCTAACTAGAATATACAAGAAAGTGAATATTGTTACAAATTAAAAGATTTGTAAGAATACAACATAATATAGTTCTCTTACCTTCTCAGGCATGCCTTCTCACATGAGAATTCTATCTCTTAGCAAGCGTAGATCTAGGTAATCATTTTCCTGATGATGGAAGTGTTTTTTACTACTACAGGCAAAGGTCTCTTCCTAATGCTAGTGACTGACAAACTCAAGGAAGACTTAAGTAGCCAGGGGAAAATGAGACATTAGAACTGTCTTCAACTGTTTGTTGGGGGATGCTACGCCTATTTTACACTCAGAAAAATGGAGATCTTTAGGGCCAAATGTGCCTCAGAGTATGTGTGTGCTACACCTAAACACCAATTCTTCTAGGTTAGCCTTGTCCCTTTCTGTGCAGCCTACAGCACGCTGCTTTACAGATAACAGATACTGCTTCCTGTACACAAAGCCACGTAAGATGAGATCTCGGGAAATAATGGATTATTTTTTTTTCATCCAAAAAATAAAACCCACAGTCCCACCAACTGGTTTTCTGTTTAAGACTCAGACTCCCTGCAGGTACTGCTGTGCTCTCTCTGCCTCCAGGAAACGAGATATATCTTATCAAGAAGTAATTAGAACTGGGAATAAACTGTACTGTCAGCTGAGCCAATGCAGGTATACCCTGTTACAGTTCCTTCGCTTACCACTGCTTACTTGCTAAATAAACTGACCCAATGAGTCAGTCATTGCAACAAAATGATGTAATGTGTAAAAATTCTGAACTAGTAACCTTCAGTATTCTTTGAACGCTCGGGAATAACCCCTGCATTAGTCAGGGAGCAGCAAGTACAAGCTGCCACTGCCTTGGTGAGTCATGAACAAAAAGAGACTTGGCATCTCTTACAGCTTTGTGTAACTCTCCTCCTCATGTTCTTCCATTACAAGCCAACGTTTCCCAAACTGGACACTGAGTACAAGCACATCCAAGATGCTGCTACATCCCTTACCACATCCTGTCAATGACTCATCTAAGTTTGCCCCAATCAACAAGCGCTCCGTGATCTGCCCTCCTCTGTTTACATATATCTATGCATTAAAACAAATGCATTTCTGTGTTGGATCTTTATCCAGCTAACCTTCACCTGAAGACAATTCAAGTGTCTAAGTTAAGCAGTCTAGTCTTACACTTCCTGTAGGTGTTTTGCATCAACAGAATTCATTTCCAATCCTTCATTAAATCTGCTGAATTACAAACAGAACTTTTCCAATTATGCAGCCTTCACTGGCTTTGTCAGTCGTTTCGTCAAAAGGCAAACTTCAAAACCTACCGTCTTGGAAGATGTTTGTGAAAGCTTCTCCTCCAAGCAATAGGCACTGTAGATTAACACCAGGCCTACTCAAATCGTCTGGATATTTGTTAAGGCCAAACATCCACCAAATTGTCTCCTAGAGTTTCTTCCCTGCAGGAATTGCCAACTGAACCTGTTGAAAGCTTCTAATTCACTTAAAATAAGCACTAAATGCAGTCTAGAGACATCTGCCAGTGTCTAGGAAGGAAGGGCCTCTAGAAATGCAGGATGTACTCTACAGTTACACAATATTAATAGTTTTAGGAAGCGTAAGGCAGGATCGCCCGTTGTATTTAATTACAGACTAAAATGGACTCAGCCAACATTTAGATGAATGTATCACTGGTAAGGTCTGAAAAGGAGGGGGTCAGTTTGTTTGGTTTGGGCTTTAGATTTTTTTTTTAAACTGGTTCAGGAGCTAAGCATAAGAGAATTAACATCTCCAAAACAGACAAAGAATGCCAGCTAGAATAGATGTTTGCTTCCTACCAGTGCAGTACTCTTTAAGTTGGTATTTGTCTCCTTCACTACAGATAGCAGATCTCAATGGACACACATAAGAATTTCTAGCTATTAAATTGAAAAATATTTAAATAAAACTTCCTCTCTCTACACAAAACAACAACAACAACAAAAAGCAAATGTTTAACTCTACCACCCTTCCTGGTTTTCTGATGCTGTATTTCTCTGCGTGGATCACCAAGATAACAAAAAGACTGAAACTGCAGTGATCTCACAACACTCCCAGCAGGCAAGTTTATTCAAAGTAACTCTGTGCAAGAAGCTCTTATGAAAAAGGCAGAACAGAGAAGAATGAAGTGTATCATCGAAGCAAAGAGAACCCTTCGCAATGTGATCTGCAATTCAAACAGCTGATTCTTAGCAGAATGAACTCCCTTGTTTCCTCCCAAATCCTCTGTAGCTGCTGGCATTACCTAAGAATTTCCCATTATACTTTGTGATAATGTACCTAGACGCACTGCAGAGGGAATGTCCATCTCTGTGTCTAGGAATTACAGCTGCTTTCTCGCACCAACATACACCAACAATACTAATCATACTTTACTTGTGATAATTGGATTCACATACATTGCTTTGTAATCATTCACTGAAGATGCACAGGACTATAAAAGCAGAAATGGGAAATGCATTATTCCATGCAGGAATCTAGTAAAGAACTGAAATGCTGTTTCCTAAAGGATATTTAGAGAACCTTTACTGTGAAAGCAGGAACTGAAGTTGCTTCTACCACCGCTTCAAAAACATGTTAGAAAAGAACTGCTAATTCTACCCCTAGCTTCTTTCTTTCCAGTTATTCTTCCCAGCAAACCCCAGGTCTAAACTGACTGTAGGAATTTGAGGTATGTTGCAGAGGGCAAGCAACTTCCCCCTTGCACTTTGAAATGGAGAATCATCCTTTTGCTGCTCCAGGTCATGGTTAGGCTGACAAAACCAGAAAAGCCTTCTCTGATCCCAAGAATGCTCCACTTTTCTTCTCCCTACAAAACATCAAGAGATTTTAAGCTCTAATTACTAAGAATTTAACTCAAAATTGCAAACAGCTTTCATAAAAGATGCCTGGCAGAAAACACCTTAGTATTTGCTGAACTCTAACATAAACATGTATTCACTTATTTTAAGGCTAAATACTTGAAAGCTGGCAAGGCCAGGATCCAAGGCAAGCTGTGCTGTTTTACCTGCCAGCTCCAGTAAGCCCAGAGTTACCTTCTCAGCAACACAGGCCCAGATCTCTTAAATCTGGGGTGGCAAAAAAGGGAATTAGCATGGTCAATTAAGAAAAAGAATTTGCTGTTATCCATGCAGCTGGCAGTTTGTGTGTATTTGGACAGCAGACCTGGGTTAATGCTTCTCTAGCCTCTACAGTTTATACAGTTAAATCAGAGTGATAAATAAGCTTAAGTGAAAATATTAATTTGTTATAATAATAACAAATATTAATGGGTAAAAATCTCAGATCCCCAGAAAGCAGTTTCTTACACTGCTGAATAGAGTACCCTCACTAACTCTTTGCAGCGACATCTGCCTGACACGTAAGTGATTCCCAATAGCCTCTGAGTCACCTGAGCAAAGCTGCGGCTTCTGCACAGCCCTGACATCCGGTGTTTGCAACAAGGCTGTGGGATCAGACTAATGATGGGGAAGGGCAAACAGCTGAGCAATTATTTCCCCTCTGATCAGTACACACTGGGCTATATGGCTCACCTCCCACCCTGGAGACGGGAGTGTCTGAGAACCCTTGTCGCTCCATCACGGGAGACTGATCATCTCCAATTTTGGCTCTGCATTTGTGCAACACTCTCTCTCTTCCTCACCAGCAGCTTTGTGGGCTTCCATTTTATTAGTCTTAAGGATGCAAAGAGTTAGCCTGAAAGCGTTTCAGCTTCATAAATATCAGCTCAGGACCTTTGCATTGCTGGTCCTGGATGGGCATAAGCACATTCTAGAAAGGGTTGGAGGAAGCAGGTATTAAAAGCGTATCTTGCCTTGCCAACTTTCAATAAAAGACGACAACACATTAACCTCACACTGACTATTCCTTACAGAACTTCTCCATTCCCTTAGTCTCTTTGGTAAGTAATAAGCAGAAATGGCTTGTCCCCACAACCACTGGTGGCTCAGTAAGCATTCCAGCTTTCCCTCTCAGCATTCCAAGCAGAGGAATCAGTCACAAACGTGGTGTTTGTTTTTTTTTTCCCTCTGCTTAACACACACACAAGTTTACATGTGGCAAGCCCCACACGTATTTTGGTATTGCTTAAGAAACATCTGGGCTAGGCAAGCAGAGGCTGGAGCAATGGAAATCGCCTTACTGGTTCTATAAAAGACTAACTACAAAAGAGGCCATGAGGTGAGGAGAACATTTCTGAAGTTAACACATTCATCACAGCAAGGGAAAGTTGCAAAGCGAACTTGAGCTGCCTGCCCTGACAACTCCAGAGGTTGTGTGCTGGGCCCAATGCAAATGACTGCTCTGACTTCCTAACAGCACCACAAGGAATAATGGCAGTCGTTGCATGAGCACAGAAAGAGGTAGTCTATCCATTCCTGGTAGCAATAAAGGAGTAGATGTTCTGGACACCCCCCCCCCCCCAAAAAAAAAAAGGATCCATCTAATTCTGTGTCTTGCCTAAGGGAGTTGTCAATACCATCCTCTTAAAGCAGGACGCAAAAAAGCCCTACAGATAAGAGCTTTCCTCACAGAGAAAGAGCTAACCTGGTTATCGAGTTTCCTTTGTGCAATGCCCCATCACTTTGAGCCAAAAAGGCCAACGCCACCCACTGCACTCTAAGTGATCCTCCTGGCTCCAAGGCCTCTCTCTGATGTGGAGAAACCACCACCAACAGACTTAGGCCAGAGCCTCTTAAAAGTCCAGCTCCCACATTATAACCTTGGCGAATGTCTGAGCAAGTAGTTTTACAACCGGGGAAAATTAATCCTTCATCAAGGACAATCAGCAGGTGACCACAGGAGTGGGCCGATGGTGAAATAGAATCAACCATAGGTGGAAATGCCAGTACCTAAGAAATTCTCTAATGTGGGTTTTAGATAACACTTCTCTCAACTGCAGGTAAGATACAAGAATATGGCTGAGCAAGCTGCCCTCCTATCCACGAGGGCCTACCTCTTCTGAAGAGAATTTCTCTAGGAAGTCTGCTGACACAGTACTGCAAGAGCCTAACCAAATAAAAGTAGGAATTGCTAGTCACAGGTAGTCCCTTCTGGGGCTGGAGTCATCCTTTGAGGACTGTGAGCAGACTGCTCAGTGCTGCTGCTGTACCTCAGAGCTTTGGGATAACACTACCAACACAAAGCACTTGTGGACTGTCCCCTCCGATACAGCTGGCAGCTCCCAGGAACAGCGAGGGTCCTCAGAAGGATGGCGGTGTCCTGGGACTCGTCAAAGACAAGTCTGCAGCAGCCTCGAAGAATGCGTGTGGTATGATCTTTCTCGCTCGCTTATACACAGATGAAGCACAATTTCATTTTCCCTGTTTCCACAGAAAAGCAGCACTGAAAGTGACACTTAGGCTCTGCTTTTCTCTCATTTCTGTTTTCCAGTCTAGTTTCTTTAGAGACAGCAGCCAGATCTAACACACTTAAGAGGAGGGCTAGCCTCTCCTGAATCCTATCCAACCTGAAATACTGGCTTTGCTGGCCAGAGGCCCAGGTGAGGCTGTAACTGTGACACTACATGCAGTACCTTTGCTTAACCTTTTCCCTCCCACATTGCCAGAATGCATTTGGGATATTTTGACATCTTCGCAACACAAGACGATTTCATATACAGAGTTTTATGTCCCTCTCCAATTGAACATCCCTAATGCACAGCTCTGCAGTGACTGCAATCAGTGCAGTCCCTTCCAAACTCTGAGTCAGATGCTGGGCTGTGTCTTTAGTCTCCGCAGCATCCCCGGGGCCAGAGGCTGCTGTGCCAAGTGCCTTCAGCTCGTCTCGGGGAGCGGCTCAGCAGCACCCTCACCTTTGGCCAACTGCTTGCTCCGTTCCACCCCTCCTGACTCAACCTCAAGGAAAAGCCAAGTGAGCAATGTCCTCTTCTCTCTTACTGTTGGGTGCAAATAAGCGTCTGTAGGCTTACACACACAGAGAATCTCAGTTCTCTGCACAGACCGACTTTCAGACAGAAAATCCTGCAACTTCATGGTAACTTGAAATCTTTATAAACGTTTCTCTAGCCATGCTACAGCTAGCTGATTAAAAAAAAAGAAAAAGTTAAAGTAAATGTTCAAACAAATGCCTGGGATATATTATCAGCAGCTGGGTCTGGCAGTGGTGAAACTCATTGCCCTTAAACACAGGAGCCGTTCAGGAGTTTCTGTCCTTAACTCATTATTGGGGAAGAAGATTTCTTCTGAAATTGTAAGAGGGCTTTACTCACCATAAAAAAAAACCAAAAAAAAACTTACAGTAATACATGAAGTTCCTCAAAAGTTAATCACTGTGTTGGTTTCAAGTATTGTGAAAGCAAACAATGCACACAGATTCTGGGCAGGGTCATCCAGAAAAATGAAATTCAAGCAAGCTGGACAAATGCATTCCTAAAGCTTTCTGTTTTCCTGTCCCTAGTAGAAATTGGATCATATGACAGTTTAAGGTGGGAGAGACCTCAGGAGGTCTCCAGTTCAACCTCCTTCTTCAAGCAGGATCGTCAGCCATTAGGTCAGAGCGGTTGACCCAGGGCTTCATTCAGTCTGGTCTTGAAACCCCAGGGAGAGAGACTGCACAACCCCTCTGAGCTAACCATCCCAATGCCACACTGCTTCACTGTGAGGAAGCTCCCCCTTACACCCAGCTGCAGGTGACAAAATGCTCTTTTCAACCACAGAAATTTTTCTTCTGACAGTTTTTTCCTTTAGTTTCCTAATTTTTGTAGCAGCATACTCATCCCCTCAAGCCCCTGCTGCTCTCTCCTGACTCCTATTTGCCTCCTAATTCCTTTTGCTTGACCTTGACTTCTTACCTTCACCACACCATCCCCTACACCTAAAACAGCTTGCTGCTTTTTTGCACAGAAACCCTTCTGGGATTTCTTGCTCTTGTTCTCTTCTCAGTTTACTCCTTAAATCTCAGCTCTAAGAATGCCTGCAGATGCCTGGAAAGAAAGATCCCACATCACCTTTTCTGCTTGAATTCCCCAATGCAAGATGAAGGATGCCCAGGACTTTTCCACTCTGCAGGTAACTGCATCCACAACCAGCACTGGAGTCTCTCCTTCCTCTCCTCTGCACCATTCCTCATGGTGTCACAAAAAATCTCCCATAAGCAGACACCATGAACAGCAACTACCTTGTTTTCAGCTCCTGCCCTGGAGGCTACCGGACAGAGCAGCACAGATGAAACCACAACTTCTGCTGTGAGGCAATACTATCGCGACTCCTGTGACACGTGTTAATTTCTGCAGAACTTTGGGCAGATAAGAGATGTAGCCCAGCTGCGCAAGCCTGGGCTACAGGCTTGTACATTCTACATTCACCTGAAGGAATTCCAGGTGAATTCATTGTAGGGTATGGAAAATGCTGACAGACTGCTTCCCCATCCCCACCCAAGGGGAAAAGGATTTCAACTTTGCAACAACAACAAAACAGATTACAGACTGGGATATCCCAGCTACCTTAAATCTCACTTCAGCAGTCAAGTCTTACTTCAGGTGACTCAGGTTTACTCAGCTATCAGGACAAATTATCAAGCCAACCCTTTCACTTTGGCACCAAGAAATAATGACTCTCGTGACATTCCTTCCTGTTCACTTGCTTGCCAAAGGACATTGTTGACATCTTCTTTACAAAATAAACACCAGCTTACCAGAACCTGATGTACAAGCAGCTGCTTCAGCTTCTCTCAAGTACAGATAGCAATGGTACAGTTTAAGTAATTTTCCAGAAACTCTAAATTCAAGTGATTAAATACACTTAATATAACTTTTATGGCATAGAGTATTCTTAGGCATCTCCATTTCAAAAGAAGCAGTGACCTCTGAAAATGCCACATAGCAAAAATACCCTCGAGAATCACAGGCATCCTGGAGCTTTGAGGAGATACAAAGCCCTGCTATGTACTCTGGCCCAGCCACACGGCGATGAAGTGAATCACAGACCAGTTGGCCTTACAGATACAGATGGAGACTGGAAAAGAAAAAGCTTAAAATAATCTCTCTTATCTAGGCTGAGTCTAATTTATCCTACTATCCACAGCAATTTCAAAGCACGTGTTGAAGGGCACTGGGAAGTACGTCAGGTATCACACAGCAACTCCTCAGCATGCAAACAGGGAGGGAAAGCACTATCCCTGGGATAGTTGCCAATATCCTTCTCTGCGAGCATCCTACAGTAGGGTTGCCTACTCAAGAACCACTTTATCCCTACCTGGAAACACGTTTACACCAAACATAATACATAAAACCTTGCTCAACTCCATCTCTACATACTGCCTCCGACAGAATCCACTAGCAAATATGGAAGTAAAACACATAAGAAATGGTGCAGAGGAACCTTCACCTTCTGTCCACTGTCCGTTAAGGACTCAGCAGTCAGCTCCAGTGACATGTCACAGATGACGGGATACCTGCTCCAGGCACAGAGACACAGGTCATGCTGGACCAGCCCTTCAGAGCCTCCCTGAACTCGCCCTGCCCTGAAGGGAACCTTTGCTGGTGATGCTACTGGAACACAGGCTGCTTAAAGCCACCCATTCTTTATGCCATGTGTCTGTTTTAAAATAACCTGTAACCAATTCATGCTATAGACTGACCTAAGAACTTCCAAGCCTTAAAACGTAAAGCATACCCCTCCAACAACTCCCAGAAAAATGCCTGGAAAGCAATCAAAAAAGCCTGAAAACAGCTGCCATGCTGACTACTGAGATCTGCTGGCTGTGTTCCCACTTATCATGCAAGGAGCGGTGGTGCCCCCACCCCAGCAGATGGAACAGCATCCTAACCTACTCAACTTCAAAGTAATTAGCTGGCTGCTCCCACTAACACAAGCATACACTTGTATTCCTCAGCAATCTCTTTCTACACTGAAAAGGCTTCAAGAAGCCGGAAAAAAAATAATAAATTAATTCATCTTCCTTCCCTCCAACCAGTAACATAGTAATCGCAAACAAGCAATAGCTGCTGCCATTTCTCAGAGAAATTTCTGTAAAAGCAAAACTATGTAGGTACATCAGCTTGTTAGGAACTGTGGTTACATTTCAGTCATTAGCCACACATGGCAGACAAAGTAACTCCTATAGCCTCTCCTTGCTTTAGGAAGCACAGGCGCTTCAGTGCAAGTAACACAAGCTAATACACGCAGGGAAAATCAACATAAGCCAGGTCTGTGCAGCCCTGGACCCAGAACCGGCAATGACAACTCAGAACAGAGACCGCCGAGTCATGTATGACAGCCCTCAATGACCAGCGGCTCAAACTGGGGCAGCTGCCAAAAACAGAACACAAAAAGTAGAAGGATACGGCCAGAGCGAGTGTCAGTCCCAGGCATGGCTCTGGTCTCTGCACCGAGGTGACACAGAGAGAACAGTAACGACAATGATGGAAGGAAGAGGGACTGTGGGGAGAGACTGAACAGGGCTGGGATTTCCATCTAGAGGGGATAATGGCACAGGAGACTGGATGGATTACGATCCAGGTTAACAAAACCCATAAAGGCAATAAACAAGCTAAACGTACAGCTCTTGCCACACGTAGTTATTTGCCAGACCCTGTAGTTTTAGAAGTGGGGGCTCCTACAGAAACTAGCAGCAAATTGGGTAAGAGAGGATAAAATAAAACACTTTTTCACAGCGTGAGCAGGGAACTCCCAGAGCCTGCTACCGCCAGTGACTGTAGAAGCAGCCACGCTCAGTAGGCTCAAAATGGGACCAGATGAACGCATGGAAAACTGATCTGTTGACAGAAAATACAGGAGCAGGCAGGGATATAACCCGGGTACAACAGCTGTGGCTTCTGGGAGAGCATGGGAGGACTGGACCATAAAACTCTCCAGGCTTGCAAGCTTTCCCCAAAGTAGCCTTTTGTATTGCTCCCACAGGAGTCCAGCTACTGGCATAGATGGACTGATGCTCTTCCCCATTACAGCATTTCTCATTTTTATTCCCCCCCACAAATCTCTCAGCTTTAGCTGGATTCACAGCCAAGCAGAAGATACACATTCAGAACTGCAGTTTGTGCACTGTCTCGATATTCACACAAAGTCATGAATGGATGTTACTTTCATTACACATACTTCTGGATTATCTTTCTTTTCCACTGAAATATGGGCTGTCTTTTGGAAGCCAGCCAGTTGACTTCAGGAGACAATGCTGCCAAACTGCTGTCAGGTGCTGCATTGGAATACAATACCATCTGACAGACAAGAAAAACAATTCTTAATGTGTTTACCACGAATGTGCCAGAGGTTATCACCAGTGTTTTGTGTGTGTGGAAGACAAGGAAATAAGCAGACAAATGCTCTCACATTGTGAGCATCTTGGGAAAGGGCAAAATAACACGGAGTACTGTGAAGCCACCCCTCTGCATGTGTGCATTTCTATACATAAAGCTTATTTTCAAAGTTTTAAAAGGGGATTTAAGAGAAATCATTAACCTATCACCAGAAAAACCTGCCCCCTGTGCAAGCCCAAAATTCTCCATCAATACACAGACAGCATCTTTCCCTACCAGAGTGAGGGGATACTAAAGTAACTTGGAGATAAGGCCTGTATTACCAGAAATCACTTCACAGCAGAAACTTCACGAAGGCTTTACTTTGAAACTACTGCTTCCAGCAAGACCAGAAAACTTGGGAGATGACACCAGAATTAGAAAGTGGTGGCGTGCCATGTCTGAGATTGAGCCACATACCTTTCCTTCCCCAAAAGACTATTTTGATAGCAGACTTGGTTCAGCTTATTTACAGGTTTGCAGGTCATTTTTTAACTTGTCAAAACATATGCCAGGCATGCGTGCAGCAGCCAGATACCTTATCATTTAAGTATTTTCTGAAAACAACATGCAGAAACAAACATTTAATACAGATGATTATCACTTATACTTTGATTTTGGCCTCATACTACTATCTCTGCATCACTGTATTTAATTACACTCCACATTTCCTTCATGATTCATCGTTGCATAACAAACTAGATAGCCACTTTATGGGTGTGTTACAGGTTTGCACAATTAACTGTGTCTATTGGACTGGAAATGACGATTTGTATTAACTGAAAAGATCATGTGGCTGCATAGTTTGTGGGTGTTGGTTTATTAGAATGGAAAGTGCCAATTAGAGAAGGAGAAAACAAAGACACACTCATTATGTTTTAAAGAGAAGTACCTATGACTTCCTGGAAATGTTAAAGTTTATCTGGGATAGGATTCCCAGTTGCTAAATTACAAAGAAAATTATTCTTCCTGTGTTCATGAGCACAAAGGAATGGTGAAGGAGGAAGAGCAGACGACAGATGGAGATCCAGGAACAGGATGAGAGAGGAGTTTCCACGCCATGGCTGCCTCCCATCCCCTCCCAGTACGGCTGTGCCCACTGTAGGCCCGGCACACCAGTCGCCCCAGCAGGAGCAGGCCGCACGGGCTCACCAGGGACCAGCCGCTCTGCACTGAGAACGTGAAGACACTCAGCAGATGCTAGGAGGAAGAGAAGACACTTCCACAAAGAAATAGTAGCTCCCAAATCCGCAGTGACCCTGCAGAGGAAGGAAGAGAGTACAGTCTCCAGAAGATGGGGCCTTCGGGCCTGGTGGCCAAGCCGTAGGCCGCATGGGAAGAGCCCCACCACCCAGACTCTTCCCACAGGGCTACCTGCACCCACCCAACAGCAATACTGTTTTCCTCCCCATATTTTAAGTTTAACAGCAAATTCGGTTCAATCCCACTTTACTCTTCTAATTTCCTCCCCATATTTTAAGCTTAACAGCAAATTCAGTTCAATCACGCTTTACTCTTCCCATCTACTTTCAACAGCTCCATCTCATTACTACAAATCTACGCTAAAAATGTAAAACTCAAACACTTCGAACTGACTAGAGGTTATATATTTGACTATTTTACACCATTTTGATTAACAGTTAGAAGGTGCTGCTTACGACAGAACAAACACCATACAACTTACGTAGTTAAAATCAAAGATGTTGTAAAAACTCAAGCTGTTCAGTTGCTCAAAAAGACTTCACCATCATTTGGATTCACCCCTCAAAGCAAGTGTGAAATATTTCCCATGAATTTTCTACAATGTACTTAAAACCAAGAAATTGCATAAATGAATTATCCCTCGTAATTTCTTAAATCTGAACACAGAAGGGAATTCCATTCCGAGTCTGAAAAAGTGCTTGATATATTCCAATATGGTATACTACAGGAGGACAAGGTATTTTTTAAATTTTCTGTTTTGTTTGGGGGGAGAAGAGTGAGGAACCACAATCAGGTTATTCCGTTAATTTGTAATTTTATAATTCTATCCATGTTTATGTGAGGCGTGAAGATACCGGAAAGCACACCAAGACCTGCAAAAAGTCACATTTCTCGCTCCTAAAAGCGGATTATTATTCCTACAGCATTAATAAATTCTGGTTCATCACGGAATCCTTCCCCCTTCCTGACCTCACAGTAGAGTCAACACACATAAAATATCACGTGCACACCATGGCAGAAATGCTCCTCTAAGATTGTAAGTAACCAAGTAGCTTATTTTAATGCAACTATGCGTGAAGGTATCTGTCTGACAGGATTTCTACTAACTGCCAGTCAATACATCCCCAGCTTTGCTTTTCTCCCAACTTGCATCGGTGACAGCTGGAAATTCCAGGTTCAGGACTATGAAACAGGCACAGGAGCTCACTCCGCAGAACTTCTCAGTGCCTTGAAACAAGAACGGCGTGGGCATTGGACACAAGCGCAAGAGGAATCTAATTTTCTGTCCAAGTACATCAAGATGGTGAATGAAGTTAGTAAATCAAACACTAAGAAAAAAAGGGCGAGGCAAGCTGGGAGATAAAAAGACATCATGAAATGTTGTACAAAAAGTTTGTTGAGAATTACTGTGATCACACCAGCTTTTTCCTCTGCTTCTGTTTGCACAGGAGCAGTTAAGACCTGTCTTGTACACACAGGCCTATATATGTACACATTCATACGACGTATACCTTTAAGAGTGAAAAGTTATTCTCATGCCTCAATTTTTGAGATGCCCAATTTGAAATGTTTTGAGACAACCTAATCTTAAAGGTATGACCTTAGTTTTTTCTCTAAACCTCACAAATATTATTTAGATTATGTATATAAATCCTTAATTAGATACAGGGGACTAGACACACCAACATTTAAAAATACTTCTAAATAAATATTTTAAATATCAGCGATGTTGATTAATCTTTTTTCCACCAAAATCATTAGGTCCTGTAATGCTGGGCTCCTCAGAAAAGTAATGTTTTATTAGTAGGCACAAAGATGCACTCAGGTAAGTAAGCATTAGGCTCTAGAATTAAAGATGTCATTCATAAATAGACATTAAAACACGTCAGATTTCGACATGACTAAATACCATAAGCAAGTTCAGCAGCACAGTCTTGCTTTGTTGGGGATGTTTGTGGCAAGAGATCAGTAATCAGCAAATACAAGCATACATCTCAAAATACAAGTGCTCAGCAGACTGTTGTGTCCCCTTCCACATGCCCTATATAGGCAGAATCTCAAATATGAATAAAATTAACTTCATGCTGTTTGGGAATCAAGTTACCGAACTATTAATTTCTACAATGATACACTTGGAAGTGTTTCCAAATACCGTTTCTATATATATAGCTTTTCAACTGAAATTACTTGTTCAGAACGAGAAGCAGCTGAGTTTTGTCCCCACTATCCTTCCTCTCAATCTGCTCTTACCTCCCTGGATCACTGAAGCCACACGCTATTCCATCCTCCGATCTTGTAAAATCTTCTTTCAGAAGACTCACAAACACCCACCTGATACATAAGGCATCCCAAACTTCCTTGGGTTATGTTTTCAATGGCATGATATACTTCTAGGCTTCTAGCCTGTCAGTTTTGCTTACTATTTATTCTGTAAAGGTCATAAGCCACACCTATTGATGATACTCTATACATAAACAATTTTAGCAAAAGAACAGACCATGGCATTGCCTTTAATAGGTAAAGAGGACAGATCAAGCCACAGGAAAAGGCACAAAGAAAGCAAAGAGCTGACTGCTACCATTCTTTCCAACTTCAATGAAGCCTAAAATTATGACTGTAAAAGACCAACGACTTCTAGGCTTGCCAATACAAAACACCCAACAGCTATAGGTGCTGACAATATTTATTTTTCAAGAGTTCCTGTTTGGTCTGAACAAAGGAGGGTCCGGCAACAGAAATCCACGCATCTCATGCTGCGCAATGCATCATAGTGTGCCTGGAGATGGACTTAGTGGATGTCCGTGCCATCAGCCTCTGCACCAGACCACCCGGACTGGCTCCTTCCACAGAGAGCCTACCTGATCTAATTTACATCCCTTACCTTGGTGTCTTTGACAGAGTAATAAACTTTACCTAGTGTGAGGACCAGTTCAGAGGCCCCTGCATCAGCTACACTCCTTGCACAGGAGTGGAGCTGATGGACTGTGGACACACCAGTTGAAACCTTTTGGAACAAAGAAACAGAAACCCTTCCCTGGCAGGGATAAGAAACTACACACACACACACGGAGTGTTTTGCAGTTTCAGATGTAAGCTCAGTTTGGATATTTATCAAAGCCAACACACAAGGTAGGGTGTAATGCCTCAAGCTGAGCACTTTGCCACTATTCACATAGCTGCTACCTGTTTTGAAGAACAGACACACCTTTACCTGCAAAATACTGTGTGGACGCATCCTATCATTCTCGGGCTGATGACCATAGCAGAAAAAGCACACCGGAAAAGAAACAGCATAATAGACAAAGGTAACAGAATATGACATGTTCTTGGGAAGGGTGAAAAGGAACTTCAGCGGTGCTGCAGACCCTAACACTGCAAGTGGGTAGATTCCTAGGACTTTCCCCAAACTGTCATTAGGCGCAACACCACACTTGTGCGAAACATGGTGCCTAAAGGGCATAAAAACACGGCTGAGCCAGTCAGCTGAGAGCAGGCCCTCTGGCTCTGCGAGGAGGGAGATGGATGCAGCAGGGCAGTCAGACTGGGATTTGAGTCAGCTCCTCCGTTTCTGCCGATCCGCCCAGCATCCTGCAGCGCTGCATCTCTCAGCACTACCCTAAAAGCATTCAATCTAACAGGGATTAAAGTGAGGTCCAGGTACTTCACCAGACTACAGCTTGGATTCCTGATGACCAGTTTATGTGCCTGAGAGCAAGGATGAACTCAGCCTGGGAGGACTGTTAACAATGTCCCGACAGCAGCAGGATGGATGTAACATCTCTGCGAGGCATTCATGTTACAGAACGGATGGTAAAAAACAGATGTGGCTATGGCCATTTCTGGGAAACACAAGCGTTGAACAACCAGCTATTTTTAATTTATCAAGTTCCATTCCAGTCTAAGCTGCTACAGAATCTGTGTCAATCTTTGTGTCCTTTTTTGATCTCTTCCCTCACTCAGTTTATGCTTATGTACTGAAAAAGTCTGAGCACATGATTACCCCATCCAGGCAACATGCCTTTGAAATGGCTTTTTAATCTAGACTATCCACTCCCTGACAGACTGACTTTTGCAGTATGTCTGTATTTGCTGTCTAGACACTTGAATATGCTAACCTCTAATTTAGCCCTCCTTTACTGACCCATGAGTTTCCTCCCTTCTGTGGGTCTTCTGGCTAAACTGGAAATGCAACACACTCATTCTGCCCTATACCTGCCTGGTGTAACTGCATTCATACAAATCTGACCAGCGAAGTAAGCAAATCTTCCTCATTTACAGCAATGATAAAGCCTTACACTGGGAAAGTTTTGTAGCGCTCTCCTAATCCTGTTCCCTTATTTGCTGTCTCCAAACTCAAAGAACAGTGCAGTCCTTTCCTGGAAGGATTCAGGACACATCTGCAGAGACACGGACCCGAGCTGAATCTTGTAAGCGGAATTAAATCATTGTGTACTCAGCTACATAGGCAGAAAACAATAGATAAGTCCAAATGAAATATGAAAGGGAAAGCAAAATACAGATGTATCCTAATAGCAGCCATACTGCCTCAAATCCCAACATCCACCTAACCCCGATATTGCCCTAGCATGGGGGAAAAAAAAGGAAATGAGAGTTTAAGGCAGCGGGCAACATTCTCTCCCAATTACCAGCAGTCTGATACAAGGCACTTTCTCTACAGCCTTTATTGATTTTCCTTTCATCAGGCTCTCCATGCCTAGTTTTTGAAGCCATGTAAAACTTCTGCGATTTGCAGCGTTCAGACAGAGATGTAATCAAGGCGCACAGAGGAGAGCTCACAAAAGCCATGCTGTACTTCCACTTTAGATAGTATGTTTGCATCACAAACCACTTCCACATGCCCGAAGCATAAAAGATTTGCTATCTGTGTCAGTTTCTACAGATGACTTACGAGCAATTTAGCGTTATCCAATTGCTTTAAAGTCTTGTATAGGGTGAATTTGCACAAAGCCTGAGTAATGGCCCCTGTACGGGGCTGAATTTCAGCATCAGGTCTGCACAGTAGTGTATTGTTACCCTTGCAATGCGAGTCTGCACTGCTAATCTATGGTTACGCCTTTACACTCATTGCCTCTGCCCCTTCCTTGCACACCTACACATCTTTATCCCGCAGTAAGAACCACAGTACGCCGTGAAACGTCCCCTGTACAGTAGGAATAGAAGACAGTAGTGTCTAACTGCTTGTAGTCTGGGCCATGTGATTTCTCCACTCAAGTACCAGCACGAATTCACCGCCGCTGCACTAGTCTCCAACTTGCTGTCAGTTCAGTGAGACTACAGCGATTCTGATGTGTCCAGTATGCATTGGTTTTTTTCCCCTCGAATTAACAGACGCTCAAGTTTATTTCCCTCACTTCACGGCGATAGATGTTCAAAACCCAGGTAACTAAGAACTTTATTATCTTTGTACTTTGCTTACATTGCCATAATGCATGCTTACATTGCCATAATGCATGCATCACTAGAGTAAGAGAGTACCATCAGCCTACTTAATCTCAATATTCATATGTAGATCCACTCGGTCAGACTACCACTAAATAGAAGATAAAGAGCTCAATAAGACCTACCAAACCAAACAACCTAACAATCGCACACAGCTTAACTTCTAATGTGCATATCTTGAATCTGTTTGAGATAAAGGCTGTGACTTTTAAGAAAGAGGTAAGAGGACATGACAACTCATTCATTTTGGAAGTCAGCCAAGGCCAATGTGCTGAATCTACTTTTGATAATGATAGAATTCAGGACTTCTCATGATTGAAAGATTTATTCGCAGACCATCTTCTGCATTGCTTTTTGCTAGGTTGGCTTTTCCCAGGCAATCCCTTACTAACGGGTTCATAAAGGCTACATCTGAAATAACTAAAGTGACAGATGGTCTCAGCTCTGCAGAAGCACCTCTGGAGGTGCTGTAGAAGTGCATCTACACCACCCTCATCCACATAACTAGTCATGCAAAAACTAGCACCACGGAATCCGACTTACACTTTGTTTACCTCTCTTCAGAAAAGCTTTTCCTCTCTGATGATTTACGACAATTACCTTTTCTAGTCATTAACAAGGCAGAGCAGTGTCTAAACTACTCATTCCCTTTCAGGTAACCAGACTGGAGGCGCGCTTACCAGAAAACATGGGAAAAAATCCCAAGCTTCCTGCTGGAGAGCAGCTGCCATGAATAAGTAGGATTAAGCAATAATACAGCAGCAGCTACTGTAAAACAACGTTATTGTTTATAGAAGTTGGGTCACCAAAAAAATCATGACAACCTACAGAATGACCATACAAGAGCTATATTGGACATTCTATATTAAAAATATGTATCTATTACTTCCCACATTAGTCTTTCATTTTGCTTTAATAATTTTTAGCTTCCTAAAGAGATTCTGTCTTTCGCTTCTCCAGCTGCTGCTTACATTTATGCCTGTCTCCTCTCAAGACAAACAGAAATAGCAACCAAAAATTTTAAGTGTTGAAAAAGGAAAATATCAAGGGAATCAATGAAAAGGCATACGCTGCAAACAAGCTAGAAGTAGGTCCACTCTGATCAAAGGACATCCAGTATCACAGGGATTTGTTCCCTCTGCGAAAGAAATCCTTGAATGAAAGGAAATATCATGACTGGAAGTCCATGATCATCTTTTTTTCACAGAATTCAGACATTTCATTAAGCAGACAAGTCTGCTATCCATTTCCAAAACAGGGTACAAAAGAGGTTTAAAGCGTCTTGTAATACTACCTGAGCTGTTTTTTTTAGCAGACTTGTTATTAACTAGTATTATCCAACCAGGATGTCCAAGATTACTTAGGAGTTAGTCTTTAGGGCAATTAGCAAATTACAAAGAGTGGTTTACACATGCCTACAGAACTGTGAGTCCTGAAATAACTTCATATTGCAAAGAAGGGAGAAAGATGAGAATGTAACTGTTGGTTACAATGAGTTGCATTTCCTCTGTGCACAAGTCAGCACAAAAACTATTGCAAGTGACACCATTACTAAACATTTTTTATTCAATAGAACAATCAGGCAGTGGGAACAAAGGCCATCAATAAAGTCATTTAATGGTTGAGAGACAGAAATTTCATACCATTACATGTACACGAACTAATTCATAAATGATCTAACAAAGTAAAACCAGGCCTGCTAATGGAAGTACCCCAGGCCACGGGGTAACATCTGCAGGGAAAGCCAGAATGACCTTTCCCTGGACCAAAGATTTTCAGTTAAAAAGCCAAACATCTTGGCTTCCACCACGGAGGCACTGCAGGAGTTTGCCCTACTGAAGTCATGTCCCTTCCAACTCTAAAAATTCAGTGAAAATTCAGTGAAAACACTCTGAAATGCATTTTAAAAAGCCCACCTTTGTCCTTTGTATCCATTCACAGCAACATTTCGGGCTAATAGCACCATCAGCAAGAGCGTACATCAACATCGCAGAATTAAAGGGGAAAAGAAGGAAAAAAAGGAGAAAGTGAAAGAGAGAAGGGGGGGGGGGGAGAAAAAAAGGGGAAAAGAAAAAAAAGTAGAGAGACAACTTTCTCCTCAACACACATATGCAACCAGGACAATTTAAGCCTAAGATAACTCCTGTTGCATGCGTGGTTAATTCCCAGAAACAATTAGTCATGGTTTCCAAGTCCAGAGCAACAGAAGCACAGCAAAGCATTCGGAAGAAATCTTGTGCTGAACTGTATGTGCCCAAAGTCGTCATCACTACTCACAGCCCCCTCTAAGCATGTGTCCAGAACACAACATAGCACAGTCTCACCATTAACACAGTGTGCCCTAATTCATCAAAAACACAAAACCTCACTTGTCTGCTCTCCTCCTTTCTTTTGATAGCTTCCACCCCCCCTTATAGTTCTTTTTACTTTCCCCCATCTGCATACCATGGCCAGCCAACTTTAGAGAACCTCTTAATTTCTCACATCCAAGGAAAAAAACAAACCCAAACCACCAGAAATCTCTCCTAGTTTATATTCCTTCTCCTTCTTCTCACACCACCTTCACTTGTACAGCAATACAGCAGTTTTTATGATACAAAAATGCAGTAGGAGAGCTTACTATCCCAAAGAACAAGGGCAGAGGGGGTGCTTTCACCAGAGGTCAACAGAAAAATCCAAAAAAGCAAACAGAAGTCGACTTCAGACACGCACCACATCGTGCAGTGAAATCAAGCATTCTCCCCTCTTAGCAATATTAATAACTATTCCAGCTCAACGAGCATAGCGGACACATTGCATTAATCCCGTTCTTAGCAACTCTCCGCGCTGGGAGTTTTGAGTCCCACATTGACATTTCTTTGTCCAACAAATAAATGATTGCGCCGTACAGCAAAACTGATCGAAAAAACCCGCTTCACGTCGTTTATGCTGTAATAAACAGAACGGCACAGCGGCTTCCAGAGAACCCGACTGCCGTAACCGCTGCGTTTTACCAGCACAAAGGCTAAATTTAGACACAAGACAGTCACCATCACTCAAGACGCCCAATAAATCGCAACACGTGAAGACAGATTTATTTCAACACCGAAGTTCGGTAACGCGGACGGTTCCTACAACGGCGAGAGCGCTGGTTTTTCCTCCTGGCGGTGCCGAAGGACGCGCGTTCCCGGCGGCCTCAAAACCCCCGGACACCGAAGGGTGCGGGGCGGGGACCGGCGCCGGCGCCACCGGCTCGTCACCGGCCGAGACGGAGGGGGACCCGCGGAACGCCCCCGCCCGCGTCCACCGGCTGCGGGATCGGGGCGGGAGAGCGAGCGCTCCCCGGCGGCGGCGGCGGGGTCAGCGTTCCCGGGGAGCGGCTCCCGAGCCTGGGGAAGGGGCCTCTCGCCCCTCACCCGGCCGCCGAGCGGGGTCACCGGCCCCAGCGGAGTCGGGAGCGGGACCCGGGGAGCAGCGGGACGAGTAACGGCTGCCACCCCCCGGGACACGGGGGCCCGGCGGCGCGCGGGAAGGCACGGGGTGGGGGGGGGCGCGAGCTCCGCGGGGCCGCGCGCGCCACCATCCCCAGTCACGGTCGACAGCTCCCGGTCCGCCCCGGCCTCCCGCCGCCGGTCACCCCGCCCGGGAGCCCAGTGGGCGGAGGCGCCTCTCGCTCAGTCCGGAGGCGGCCGGCCCCGCAGGCCCGGGCGGGGGATCGGGGGCGGCCGAAGACGCGGGGCGGGGCCGGCGGCGCTGTCTGGCGGGCGCAGCGGCGGGGCCGTTCCCGCAGAGGGGCCTAGAAGAGCGGAGAGCGGCCGGGGCCCGCCGCGCTCCCCACCCGCCCCCGGCTAGGCCCGCACCCTCCCACCGGGACACCCCCGCAACACCTTTCCCGGCCCACGCGCGGCCATCGCCCCTTTAAGGCTTTTCACGACGAGAGCGCAACGTGCGGGGCGGGGCTCCCCGGCGGCTCCGCCCCCTGGTATAAGAGGGGCGGCCGGCGAGCGGCGCGGCAGTGACCGGGTGCTGTGGCGGCTCGGCGCATGCGTGTGGCGCCGGCGGCCGCGCGGGGACATGCGGAGCTGCGCGACGCTTTGGGGGTGAGTGACGGACCCCGCCGCGGCGCCCTCCCGCCGCTCCGCGCGTTGCCATGGCGGCGGAGCGGTTCCCCCCCCCCCAACCCCCGCCGCCGCGGCCTCCCGGGGCCGCTTCCGCCCGCCGCGCACCTGAGCTGCCGGCAGGGCTCGGCCGCGGCCCGAGGCCGCCCCCCCCCTCCCCCCGTACCTGCTAGGCCAGGCCCCGCCGCCGGGGAAGGGGAGCGGGGAGCCGTGCGGGCGGTCGCCGGTAGCACCTGAGGGTCGGCCGGGCCGCGCGGCGCCTGGGTTCGCCGGGGCCCTGGCACGGAGCCGCGGTCCCGGCGCGGCCCACGCCAGCGGGC